>SJYA01006832.1:0-19708 GCA_006410615.1 Neotragus moschatus
TGGGGGGGGGTCGGGATTGGGAGCTCATGTACACTCGTGGCTGATTCATGTCAATGTATAGCAAAATGAATACAGTGTTGTAAAGCAAAACAAACTAAAAAATAAAAATTTAAACAAAAAAAAAAAAACCCTGTCTTCTTTGCAAGATGTCCATACCATTTCCCATTTTTAATTGGATTGTTTGTTTTTATTTTTGTTAATGAATGCATGTATTCCTTATAAATCTTGGATGCTAAGCTTTTCTGATACATGATTAACAAAATATTTTCTCCTAATCTATAGCTTGCCTTTTCATTTTATTGTATGTTTTCTTTGTTATGTGAAAACTATTTAGTCTGAATTAGTACACTTTATTGTTTTTCTTTTGTTGCCTGAGGTTTTTCATTTTATTTTTTACTTAAGAAAACAAGTTGTTGCTTCAGCCTGAATTCAAGCATATCAATTCAATTATTTTCAGCTTAGTTTTTTAATTGATTCTCTTCAGAGTTTCCATTATTCTTCAAAATAATGAAACACACGTTAAATATATCTTCAAGTAGGGATGAATGAAGTATTAAAATCCATGTTTAGATAGTCTTTCAATTTTATATATGTAACAAAATTATGTTATCATCTATAGATATTAATAAAACATTTTGTGAGTTATAAAAGGGAGAGGAACAAATCTGTCCTTGGCTGGGGCTGACTGACTGAACTGACTTTACATTCTTGCTGTGCTATTCTCCTGCTTAAGTAACTCATTTCCAGAAACACTGTTATCAGACAACGTTTCTCTATGTCTATGAGATAAAAATTAGATCCTTCCAAGCTCATGTCTGTCCATTCACAAAAGAACATTATTCAACTACAAAATTGCTAAATACTCCCTGAGTATTCATTGGAAGTATTAGTGCTGAGGCTGAAGCTCCAATACTTTGGCCACCTGATGTGAATAACAGACTCACTGGGGGAAAAAACAAAAGAAAGAAAAGAAAACAAAACAAAACTGATGCTGGTAAAGACTAAAGGCAGGAGGAGAAGGGGATGACAAAAGATGAGATGGTTGGATGGCATCACTGACTCAATGGACATGAATTTGAGCAAGCTCAGGGAGTTGGTGATGTACAAGGAGGCCTGGCCTGCTGCAGTCCATGGGGTCACAAAGAATCAGACACTACTGAGGGACTGAACTGAACTGAACGCCTTTTCTCCTGCATCTTGGAAATTATACTTTTATCTTGATCTGTTCTTCCAAGTTTCATGTCAAGTATTTTAAAAATACTCCTGCCTTTTCTGCTGCATCTTGGAAATTATACTTTTAGCTTGATCTGTTCTTCCAAGTTTCATGTCAAGTATTTTAAAAATACTCCCCTTTGGTAACAACATTCATTGTAGACTAAAACCCAAAATTCCTGAAACATCTCCAAATTTACTAAACAGAAACCCCAATACCATAACAAACCCTTGCACCAAAATGACACTAGATGACCCATGGTATTCTGTTTCTAAGGAGACAAGAACATAAACTCTGTTCAAATACAATATTGAGTTGCTCCGGGTCTTGGCTATAAGGGCCTCAATAAAAGAGTTTACTTAGAAGTAGAAGTAAGAACAAAAACAAGACAAGGCTGTGCACTTTCCACACTATTATTCAACATGGTCTAGAAGTCTTAGCTACAACAATCACAGAAGAAAGAGAAATAAAAGGAATCCAGATCAGAAAAGAAGTAACGCTCTCACTGTTTGCAGATGACATGATGCTGTACATAGAAAGCCCTAAAGGTAGTATGATAAAATTACTAGAGCTAACCAGTGAATTTAACAAAGTTTCAGGGTACAAAATCAATACAGAGAAATCACTTGCATTTCTATATACTAACAATGAAAAATCAGAAAGAGAAATTAAGGAATCAACCCCATTCATCATTGCAAAGACAGAATTAAATATCTAGGAATAAACTTACCTAAGGAGACAAAATAACTGTAAACAGAAATTATAAGACACTAATGAAAGAAATCAAAGATGGCATAAACAGATGGAGAGATATTCCATGTTCCTGGGTAGGAAGAATCAATATTGTAAAAATGAATATACTATCAAACACAATCTACAGGTTCAATGCAATACCTATCAAATTACAAGTGGCATTTTTCACAGAACTAGAACAAAACATTTCACAATTCATATGGAAATAGGCAAGATCCTGAAGAGACAAAGCAGTCTTGAAAAAGAAGAATGGAGCTGGAGGAATCAAGCTTCCTGACTTCAGGTAATACTACAAAGCTACAGTCATCAAGACAGTATGGTACTGGCACAAAAACAGAAATATAGACCAATGGAACAAGAAAGAAAGCCCAGAAATAAACCCATGCCCCTATGCGTATGTTATTTTTTAACAAAGGGGCCAAGAATATGCAATGGGGGCAAAGATAGCCTCTTCAATAAAGGGTTATGGAATAATTTGATAGTTACATGTAAAAGAATGAAATTAGAACACTTTCTAACAGTATACACAAAAATAAACTCAAAACAAATCAAAGAGCCAACTGTAAGACCAGAAACTGTAAAGTCTTAGAGGGAAACATAGGCCAAACATTCGATGACATAAATCAAAGCAAGATCCTCTACGGTTCACCTTCCAGAGTAATGGAAATAAAAACAAAAGTAAACAAGTGGGACCTGCTTAAACTTTAAAGCTTTTGCACAGCAAAGGAAGCTATAAGCAAAGTGAAAAGACAACCTGCAGAATAGGAGAAAATAATAGTAAATGAAACAACTGACCAAGGATTAATTTTCAGCTCATACAACTCAATGACAGGAAAACAAACAAGCCAGTCAAAAAGTGGGGAAAAGACCTAAACAGACATTTCTCCAAAGAAGACATACAGATGGCTAACCAACACATGCAAAGATGCTCAACATTGCTCATTATTAGAGAAATGCAAATAAAAATTACAATGAGATCACATCACACTAGTCAGAATGGTCCTCATTATAAAGTTTACAGAAAACAAATGCTGGAGAAGGTGTGGAGAAAAGGGAATGCTCTTGTACTGTTGGTGGGAATGTACATTGATACAGTCACTATGGAAGGTGGCATGAAGATTCCTTAAAAAAAAAAATCTAGGCAGAAAACTGCCATATGACCCAGCAATCCCACTCCTAGGCATATACCCTGAGGAAACTAAAATTGAAAAACATGTATCCCATTGTTCATTGCAGCACTATTTACAATAGTTTGAACATGGAAGCAACCTAGATGTCCATCAACAGATGAATGGATAAAGAAGTAATGTTACATATACTCAGTGGAATATTACTCAGTCATTAAAGGGAACTTAGTTCTAATGAGGTAAAAGAATCTAGAACCTATTTACAGAGTGAAGTAAGTCAGAAAGAGAAATACAAATATCATATTCTAATGCATATATACAGAATATAGAAAAAGTAGTACTGAAGAATTAATTTGCAGGGAAGAAATGAGAAACAGACAGACATAGATAGAAAATAGACTTATGGACATGAGAAGAGGGGAAGAGAGGATGAGTTGTATGGAAAGAGTAACATGGAAACTTACATTACCATATGTAAAATAGATAGCCAATGGAAATTTGCTGTATGGCTCAGAAAACTCACACAGGGGCTCTGTATCAACCTAGAGGGATGGGGTAGGGAAGGACATGGGAGGGAGGTTCCAAACAGGGGAGATATATATATATACCTATGGCTGATTCATGCTGAGAATTGACAGAAAATAATAAAATTCTGTAAAGCACTTATCCTTCAATAAAAAAAAAATAAGAAATACATTTAAAAAAGTAAGAGACCACTAATAAAGTACTAGAATAGAAACTGGGTGGCTTAAACAGCCTAAATTTATTGTCTCACATTTTTGTGGGTAAGAAGTGCAAGATCAAGGTGTGGCAGTGTCTCCCCTAGCTTTGGTGGTCTGCTGGACATCCTTGTTGTTCAGTGGCGCACAGAAGTACCACTTGATCTTTTCCTTTATTTTCACATGCCCATCTCCCTCTGAGCATGTGCCCAAATTTCCTATCTTTATAAGCATACTGGTAATATTGGAATAGGGCTTTCTTTTCTCCAGGAACTACAGAAGGAAATGGCAACCAGATCCAGTACTCTTGCCTGGGAAATGTTATGGATGGAGAAGCCTGGTAGGCTACAGTTCATGGCGTGTCAGAGAGTTGGACACTACTGAGTGACTTCAATTTACTTTACCCCAGTAAAACCTCAGAATATCTTGACTAACTGTATCAGCACTAGCTCTATTTCCAAATCAGGTCATATCCTAAGTTACTAGGGGGTTAGGATGTTAGTATATGAATTCTGAAAGAATAAAATCAACCAATAACAATGTTCTATGATGTGAATGAGGTATATATACATATATATAGAGAGACTTTTTTGTTTATAAACTTTTTTAAAGACCATGTTCTGATCCTTCACAGAAACTGCCCCACTGAGAATGTATTTGCCCTAAACTCATCTTTAATGGGCTTCCCTTGTGGCTCAGCTGCTAAAGAATTTGCCTGCAATGTGAGAGACCTGACTTCCATAGACAGATAACAAATATATGCATGCAGGGTGAAGCAAAATGTTTCTGACTCGATTTCAGTAAGCAAAGTAGACTTGAATAGAAATTACCAGATAAATGAAAGTGAAAGTGAAAATTGCTCAGTGGTGTCTGACTCTTTGCGACCCCGTGGAATACAGTCCTTGGAATTCTCCAGACCAGAATTCCAGAATGGGCAGCCATTCCCTTTTCCAGGGGATTTTCCCAACCCAGGGATCAAACCCAGGTGTCCCACATTGCAGTCGGGTTGTTTAACAGCTGAGCCACCAGGGAAGCCCAGTAAGAAGAGCAGAGTCCAAAAGTCTACCTAACAGTTTGGAAATACTGTCAGACACCAAGTACCTGTTCAGGTATCTCTGACTAACCCATTACCACAGGATTTATTCCAACCTTCTTATTTATTTATTTACAATGCTTTTCTTTAACAGTGAGCAACTTGATTGCCATTAACTACAGTTCATTAACTTACTTATTCAAACCTAATAATTTAATCAAACCATCTAATACCACTTTTCATATTCTAGTAAAGTATAATGTGATAAATGCATACATGTAGTGTATGAGGTGAAAGTCAATGACAATTCTACCACAGACATATCTCTGTATTTCATTGGGATCTGCTGAAAAGATGTTCATTTGCCTGTTGAATCGCTTCAAATCCTTTGTTGAAAATGAATTGTATAAGTGTGATTCTATTTCTGGAATCTCACTTAACTTCCATTGATTAATGTTCCTCCCTTCCGCCCTCCATCCCTTCTTTTCTTCCTTCCTTTCCAGTAAAATATTCTCTTGATAGTAAGTCATGAAGTCAGCTATTACAACTACCAAAGGACGTGTTTTATTCAGCATATTTTTTGTTTTTGTAAATTCATAGTTTTCTCATTTACAGTCAAACTGTCAATTAAAAAAAAATGCTTGTATTATAACACAGATTGCATTGAACTTATATATTCTTCTATTTTTAAATTTTTCCATCTGTATAAATCTTTTTTAATTTTAGCAATATTTTATATTTTTCTGCATAGGTATTTTAAATTTTAATTTAACCCTAAGCTTTTATGTTTTTGCAGCTCTTGATAAGGGCTGAAAATTTTAGAAATTTTTATTTCCTAATGTCTACATAACCCTGATGCTATGATGGAAGAAGACTTGGAGGAGAGTGTGGATTCTGCATGAAGATGACATGTAAATAATCTTTGACCACATGCAGACTGAGCAGGGAAGGACTGTGCTCTTTCCTAAAACTGGATGAGCTCTGGAAATGGTCTGTCCTATGTAAGTGTTACTTTATTAATTTTTCATCATAGATCTTAAGAGACTGGCAGTTTCTTATAACTTCCCTCAAATACTTCGTCCAAAAAAATAGTTGGCTCTGTATCAGCAATACTGAAATTTCCACCAAATCCATATTTGTTGTTGCTTGTTATAAGGATTTTCAGTATCCTTTTCCCCCATCTGTTTAGTTTTCTAGGTCTTCACAAGCAAGATTTCAGGACTTACATGGCAAAAATTTATTATCTCACAGTTTTGGAGGGGCAAGAATTCCAAGATCATGATGTTGACAAAGTAGATTCTTTCTGAGGATTTTGAAATTTAATCCGTCCCATGCTTTTCTCCAATTCAGTCTCTGGATTCCTAACTGTTATTGGTGTTTCATGGTCTGTAGAAGCATCAGCTTGATCTCTGTCTTCATCTTCACCTGGGGACCTTCTTTGGTGTGGGTCTGTGTTTAAATTTTCCCCTTTGAGAAAGACGATGTTCATTTGGATTAGGGTCTTCCCTACACCAATGTGATTTCATCTTAACTACTTATGTCTAAGAAGACCCTATTTCCAAATAATGCCACATTCAGAGGTATGAGGGTTTAGGACTTCAACATATCAATTTGGAGAGGACACAATTCTACTGATATAATAACCATTGGATATTCCTCATCCCTCCAGAACTGAAAAACAAAATATCTCTAGGTTTTTCCAAAAGCTTCCTGGAGGGACAAATCATCTCTATTTGAGAATCACTTTTGTAAAATAATCAGGTTTTAAAAAATCTGATTACCTTTGAACTGTCATGTTGTAAGAAAGCCTGAGCTAGTTAAATTGAAGGCCACAAGACAGAAGTGTGGTCAATCAGCACCAGCTGACTACAGAGGGTAACCCATGGCTATTTTAAGATGTTAAATACTACAGTCCAATTTCTGGTCACTATAACTCACATGCTTGATGTGAAAGACATATTATTTTCATTCACAAATGCTTTGTCTCATTGGACTTATCTTGAAATTTAAGTTGTCATTTAAATTAAG
Organism: Neotragus moschatus; assembly: GCA_006410615.1. Lineage (NCBI taxonomy): Eukaryota > Metazoa > Chordata > Mammalia > Artiodactyla > Bovidae > Neotragus > Neotragus moschatus. Next base: position 6,874 of record SJYA01006832.1, read on the forward strand.
TCCAGATGTAGAAGAATCTATTTGACTATATTTTCTTTGTTTTAGTGTTTGTATTTGACTTGTCCTGATTTAGAGATACACTGATTAAAAAGATAGTTTATCTGCTTGCCCGCACTGTCAATATGCAAGCAAGGGACTCTCATTCAAGGAGAGACGAGGGGAGAAAGGTACAGAGTAAAGCCTGATGCACAGTGCTTCTGTGAATCCTGCTTTGCAAACCATAGGGAATAGTTTTCTCAGATTCCTTCCTGCCAGATCCATCTGCTTCTTTGTATTATTTCCTATCTACCTTAGAGTGACAGTTAGATGTTGTCTTCAAGGTGTTTAGAATTTATTTGTTTTTGTTTTTTTCTAGCTAAAGAGATCTATATGCCTCTGTCTTAACTTATTCTACAATTTAACAGCAGTTTAAAAGCCATACATTCTTCATGTTGCTCATGAACCTCGATTTTAAGGGCAATGTCCTAGATTTGATCACTATTCTGAGTACATTTTTAAAATCTCTGCCAGATGTAGAGTCTGGAAATAACTATCATGTTTATTTTCAGCACTGCAGTCCTGGATTAAAATTTTTCTTTTTCTAAAATCTGGTTGAAAATATCATTAGCTCATCTTCTTCCTCTTCTAGTTTTTCAAAGATCATTCAACTAAACTAGTGGGCAATTTCAACATTTTGCCATAGATTATTCTTTGCCACATCTATGAGATTGCTATGCATATCTTGTACCTGTCATTTCAACATGGGACATGGAAAGGATCTCCAGCTTGTGGTCCCACATGACATCATCCTCCTTGGCCAGCATCTATAGGTTTCTCATTGCTCTTGTAGATGTCATTAAAATTATATCCATGCCCTTGCATCCTGTTCCTAAAATCAACCCAATGCCACATGCATTCGGTTTTAGTTATGAGAGCACTCCTAGATACTATTTGTAGTTCAATTATCTTTTCCTATGGAACAGACAACAATCCTCATAAAGACTTACAACAAGCATGTGTACTATTTCACAAAAATATGTGTGTTGACAGGTGGTCTTGCCACTCTGCATATTGCTTGCTGGAGTCACTGATGAATAAATCTTTCATCATTATTATATTCACATTCTACTTCTGTTCCTGAATATATATTTTTTCTAACATGGAGCAGGAACTTGTGGTCCTTGGCCCCAAATTCTCACTCTGCCTTTTGTTTGTGGAAAAAAAATTAGTTAAAGAATAAGCTTAATGAAAGTAGTGAGAAAAAGCAAAAGCAAAGGAAAATAGTCCAGCAAGACCAAATAATAAGAGTATATACATTAAGCAAAGTCAAAGACTTTTAGTTCTATGTCAAGGGCTATAGATAATTTGAGTTATATCCTTTGAGGTGTTTTGCAGAATATACTCACCAGTGGAAGGAATTACTACAATCTGGTAGTATGACCAGATTGTAGTTATGATATGTGCTGCCACAATTCTGAGAGCTCACCTCAAAGAATTGGGAACAAATTGACCTCAGAATTAAAGACTAAGTGTACTCAAAACAATCAAGATGATGCTGATCAGACCACTGACGACCAATTGCAAGATGACTATCAGAGCTGACTGTGCTGTTTCTGCATGTAGCCCCCTCCTTCCATCTATAAAAGCTCTTGTTCACTGATTGTCAGAGGTGAGGGGAGTCAGTCTTTGGACAAGAGTCCCCTAGTTGCTGGTATTTAAAATAAAGCAAATTATCCTTTCTACCAATCTTGACATTTTGTTGGCTTTTGCACAATAGGCAGTTATTTTTAGTTAACAAATATAGCTCCATTAATTGTTCATGCTTTTTAAAAATAGTGATTTTCTTTTTAACTTATTTATGTCTTTATATTTATATGCATTTCCTGAGTCTAAATAAATTGGACAATGTGAATCTCAATTGTATATATTTTAGCTCATTGACTTTAAAGGTAATTATGCTATGATAATTTTTGTCCAACCATTTCGCTTTTGTTTTCCATTTTTTTCTGTTTGTTTATGCTTGTTTCATTTTTATTATACTATACATTTTCTTGTTTTCCTTTTTGTCAAATAATATTATTTAAATAGATTTATTGGTTTTAATCATGTCCATACATATCTGTATTATTTTTTAAGTAGTTGCTGATTGTATAGTCTACTAGAGTTAATTTGTGCTATTTCACATAAAATAAAAGTGTATCACATCAATATAGTTCCATCTTCCCTATTTGCTATACTATTATTGTCACATCTATAATGCATATTTATATTGTAAATGCCACAATTCAGTGTTGTAAAATTTTCTTGAAACACTTGTATAATATGATAAATTATACAAATAAAGGTAAGAAAATTATATATTTTAAAATATTTGCTTAGACAGTTCCCATTTTGAAAGCCTTCCTGTTCACTTATACATGAGTTTTCATTTGGTATTATCTCCCTTCAGCCTAAAGAACTTCCTTCAAAATGTTTTATATTAAAGGTATTCTAAGAATGAAATCTCTGTAGTAACATTTAATTTGATTCTCCACATTGTGTTGTTCTTGGTTTCTGTTTTCGTCCTTTATATAATGATACTATTAATTATGGTAGAATGTTAGCATGGTTGAAATAAAACTTCAAATTCTATCTCACTGGTTTGGAAGCAGCTGAAAGTGCTTAGCTCTTCATATTTTAACTGATTACTTTCATTGGGAATCTTGGAATTCTCCTATATGTGTACTGTTCAGGAATTAACCAAGGATTTGTGATCTCAGTATAAAACCTGTGTGCTCCTCCATATTTCCTTCCCTCCATTCCTGGGCCACTTTTGTACTCTTTGGGATGCCTCAAACTCTTTTTTGACTCTTTACATTTGAAAGGTTGTAGCTTTCTGCTACTGCTTCCACTGCCCATACAAAGTGGACTGAAGGTGACCTCAGATGGGAAACCATATAAGCTCAGATTTAATCCAATTAGGAGCCTGGTGGGCTGCATAGTCCAGTCTATGGGGTGGCATAGATTTGGACACGACTGAAGCGACTTAGCAGCAGCAGGAAAGTTTCTTTCATTTGGGAGTTGACTCTTCTCCAGTGTCTGCCTACTTCAGGTCACCGTTTAGTGTTTTCAAATAGTTGTGGTTTTGTTGTTGTTGTTTTGTTTTATTTTTTATTGTAATTTATTCAATGTTTACATTTGTCTCTATACTATCCTACTGTTACCAGAAGTCGCTAAGATAAATTATGACCCCTTTTGGTGTGCTTTCATAAGCCTAGTTTATCTCAGATCTCCGTAACCTCTGATAATTGCCAAAATAAAATATTTATAGTGCATTTTTTCTAATCCCTTTATTTCACATTGTGCTTCTTTCAGGAATCAACCACCCATTGCTATTGTATCCTCAACCTTGTCATTGCATTCCTTTTATAATTAACAAGCGTCCTATGTATTTATTAAGAATAGTCCTTACCATTTTGCATTAAAACCTTCTCCATTGTAGTTATGCCATATTGCATCCAGCCCTCTTCAAGGCAGCAATTTTTTCTATACCACTGAAATTTCAAGGTCAAGGAGTGGAGCTAAATTCTTTTCATTCACTAGTACACACACACACACACAAAATAATTAAAAAAGAAAAAAAATGTAATTTTCCATGAATTCCTTCAATTCCTATTTAATCCAATTCTCTTATTCTCTCAATTTCAGCTCCTCAACACTGCTGGAGGAAGACCACACAAATATAAAGATAGATTCCAATATAAATTTATGATCTCTACTTTGACTGAACTGTAATACTACCTAAGTTTTTGCAACTGAAGCTTTTTTTTTTTTTTAATAAAGAGACAGAACCCAGTAGTATCAGCACAGTAGTGATAAATTTGTTTAAGCAGTAAACAGTAAACTTGGGAGTGGGAACAATGCCATTGGCCCAGATCCATTAGGGATGGGAACTCTGCCATATTTGGTTGTCTCTCTCTCTCTCTCTCTCTCTCTAGTTTCTTCAGATATCTTTCTGCTTCTCCCCTTCTTCAAAATTTTATCTTTCATAAAATTTCTCCCAAATGGTTGAGTAAATTTTTTGCTAATAGTTGTGGGTTGTGTTTTACATTTCCAATAGCAAACCCAGTCTGAGCATAATTTTCTCAAATTCCTCAACCTAAATCCCAAGAATGGTCCTGATTCTGGTTTAAGGAAGATGCAAACTCAAATTAAAGTAACATTTCCTGCAGAAAAATGTAGAAGCAAGGATTATTTTTCAATTAAATTAAATGTACAACATGCAAGAAAATAGATACTAATTAAATATGAAATATTTTTCACTCTTCTTGTATTCTCAAATATACTACTTTTCCCATGATTCACAGAAGATAACTAAACTTATGAATTCCACAGAAAATAGGTGTCATCAGATGATAACTCCCCAAAACTACCCCCAAAATCTCTACTCTGACCAACATGCATTTGTTCTCTCCATTTGGTTAATTTTCTGCTTAATGACAGATCTGTCTCTCTTCCAGTCTAAAGATAATGTTGCCACGGGATTTCTAGACCTTTGTCTTACCATATCACCCTCTCTCTTTTGATTATTCTCTGTTTCCTGTAGATTTCTCCTCTCTGTTTTTATTAAGAACATTCCATGAGTACACAAAGATTAATAAGCAAGATTCGATCCTAGCAAGAATGAGATGGCCCATTCAAAAAAATTAATTTGAGAAAATTTTAGTAGAATACTACTTACAAATGGAGGTAGGTATACTGAAAACTGAAAGATAAGGTTGGATCTTTTTTGCTGGTCAATCTGAGGGGTTGAGTGGACATACTTGAGCCCAACCCAGGGAGGCTCTGTGGAGACTGAGCCTTGGGAGTACTGTGAAGCAATGATCAGAGATGGGGGACAGCAGGCTGTGAGATCCCACAAAGGGAGGAACCAACATCTGTGTCCTCCTCTTTTCTTCTTACAAGAGGTCTCACTTTCCAAATTTAAATCTAAAGCAAGGTAGCCTCCTGGATGTAGAGTAGATCTGGAAAACAAATAGAAGATATCCATATACTCCATGAGACAATTAAAATTTCAGAGAAAAACAAACTTTCTCTTCTTTCACACTTTCCCCTTTAGACTTATAGCTCCTTCCCCCTGACCTCTCAAATATTCTCGAGCAGTAATCTCATCTTGCTTCCTCCACTTTCTTGTTTCATCTATCTCTCCCCTTCCTCCTTCAACATTATCAGCAAAACTAACTGATACTGAAACTGTTTTTAATGAAGGTCTTCAGTACTTTTCTGAGAGTATTTTTTTCTGGACAGTTTTCACACCAAATTGTACTGGACTGTTCCACAATATTTGGCAATTTCTTACCATCTCTTCTTATCTCACACACTCTCTTCTCTTCCTTTTCCTTCTGATTCCAATGGTGTAATCCTTTGTCTATCCATCCCCTTTGTCTATCCATTTTGGTTTCCCTCAGTGCCTTTCTTTCCTCTGTCATTCTTTCCTTTGTCACTTCCTAACTGATGTTGTAGAAATGGCAGGCCCTCCAGGACTGTCCCCTCTGCTTCGATGCACAGATTAGGATTATGCAGGAAAGACTCTGCTACAAGAGCTTGCAGTCTTGCACACACAGTGTGTCTGCAGTTCTTCTGCTTTGTGGCTCCACTGGACACACCTCTACTCTTGTGACCCAAGAGCAATTACTCACTTATTTATTCTGGGGATCTGAGCAGGGTTTTTTTTTTTTTACTTTACATTTCTGAGCACCACAAAAGTCTAACCTGTTATAATGATAACTAAATATCTTCTGAAATCATCCAGTTACGTCAACCCTTGTTTCCGTATCTATGCTCTAGACAACTGATTTTTGCGAGCATTTGACTTTTTTCTCTCTTTCATATGTAACCCTTCTATAAAAGAAAATGAAGAAATCAAATTCTATTATTTTTTAGAATGTATTATTTATTATTTTAATATAAAATTATTTATTTTAATTAGAGGCTAATTACTTTGCAATTTTGTATTGGTTCTGTCATACATCAACATGACTCCGCCATGATTGTACATGTGTTCCCCATCCTATTTTATAATTAGAATTACCTCTCAAACTGTATATTTGATTAAATTTATCAGTTTAATAGCTCTCTATTGTCCTAAATATTCCTAAGATGGTGTTTCTGATTTTGATTGTACCTAATACACCAACCTCATTGTTTTCAGAGTAATTTTTGTCTACACTGAACATCTTTGAGTCCTTTGAATTCCCATGCTTTCTTTCTCTGCTCACCATATGCTGCTTTATTTGAAATTCCTTCCTGAAACAGTCATGGTATTAAGATGCGCGTGACAGTTTATAAATCATCAGCAGGTTGTTCTTTCAATCTGAAGATAAATTTTCATTTTACACATCATGGGAATAAATTTGTCAGCTCATGTGAATAGATTTGGTCATCTTGAAAAGCATACATAGTGAAAGCCATTGACTTTTGGGGGGTTCCATTATTTTGGTTTAATGACATCAATGTTTTACAAAGCTGTAAAATTAGTGTGAAGTTTTACAGTTTTTAAAAACTTAAAATTATATAAAATTTTATTAAATATTTAAAGTATCCAAAGTAATCTTGAAGTTAACTTTAGTCATTTAATATTCTGCTGAAATGAACTGTAATGTACTGAACTACACATATTTTTGAATCTGGAGGTTGATTTTGATTATTGGTGAATTTAATAGTATAGCAATGATAATCTTGTTGATCTAATTTTCAATCCTCGTTTGAAATTTGTGCACAAATTTATATTTATGATGCTTTATATCTTTCTTTAAATTTTTTGGAGAGGAGAAGGAATACCATCTATTATTATTATTATTTTCTATTGGATTCTTGTTATGAACTCAGTATTTTCTAGTTCAGCTCATTTATTTGGCCCCTTCAAAATAACACATATTATTACTTTCATTAAAATAATTAAAGAAAAATGACTTTCTGTTAGTATACTCAATGGATCTGTAGTTGAATTTGAGAAATTTTCAGAAAATTAGTGAGATGACAAAACTGATCATGTCAAAACTAAGATCATGTTATCTGGTCCCATCACTTCATGGGAAATAGATGGGGAAGCAGTGGAAACAGTGTCAGAGACTTTATTTTGGAGGGCTCCAAAATAACTGCAGATGGTGATTGCAGCCATGAAATAAAAAAAAAAAAATGCTTACTCCTTGAAAGGAAAGTTGTGACCAACCTAGATAGCATATTGAAAAGCAGAGACATTACTTTGCCAACAAAGGTCCATCTAGTCAAGGCTGTGGTTTTTCCAGTAGTCATGTATGAATGTGAGAGTTGGACTGTGAAGAAAACTGAGTCCTGAAGAATAGATGCTTTTGAACTGTGGTGTTGGAAAAGACTCTTGAGAGTCCCTTGGACTGCAAGGAGATCCAACTAGTCCATTCTAAAAGAGATTGGTAATGGGTGATCTTTGGAAGGATTGATGCTGAAGCTGAAACTCCAATACTTTGGCCACCTCATGGGAAGAGTTGACTCACTGGAAAAGACTCTGATGTTGGGAGAGATTGGGGGTAGGAAGAGAAGGGGAGAATGGACGATAAGATGGATGGGTGGCATCATCAACTCAATGGACATGATTTTGAGCTAATGTCAAGAGTTGGTGATGGACAGGGAGGCCTGGTGTGCTGCAATTCATGGGGTCGCAAAGAGTCGGACACGATTGAGGGACTGATCTGAACTGAATCATACTTTTCTGTGGAGAATCACATTACTTTAGTGTTACTCGAAGTTTAATGTAGACAATTTGAGAGTATGGGCCAGCTTCATATACTAAGAAACATTCCAAATTCTGAGATAGACTTTGCCTCTTTAATTGCTTCACAGGCTAAATTTATCAGGAGCAATATTTTCACTATAGATAGCCATCATCACAACTCTCTTTTACCTCCATTATATTTTATGGAAATTATTTATACAATTTAAAATTGCTGATTGGAAAATGACTCTCTTATTTATTTAACAATGATTATGCCTTTTTAATAAAGAGTAATAACTAACCTCTGTAAAATATGACCACATTAACAATTGCATTTAATCCTGGAGGGAAGATAATAAGTGTGCTTAATCCAAGATCTGTGTGTGTAAATGTGTATTTGTGTGTAATGATAATTTTCTTTTATATTTCTTATGAATAAGGAAAATTTACACATTAAAGGCTGGTTTGTCTCCACTGGGACAAATTGTATAAATTTTCCTTCAAAAGAAAATTAAAAAGAATATATTTGAATCAGTTCTAATGAGGTGGATAGAACTGGAGCCTATTGTACAAAGTGAAGTAAGTCAGAAAGAAAAACACCAGAACTGTATACTAAGGCATATATATGGAATTTAGAAATATGGTAATGATAACCCTATATGTGAGACAGCAAAACAGACACAGATGTATAGAACAGTCTTTTGGACTCTGTGGGAGAAGGCGAAGNCAGTTCTAATGAGGTGGATAGAACTGGAGCCTATTGTACAAAGTGAAGTAAGTCAGAAAGAAAAACACCAGAACTGTATACTAAGGCATATATATGGAATTTAGAAATATGGTAATGATAACCCTATATGTGAGACAGCAAAACAGACACAGATGTATAGAACAGTCTTTTGGACTCTGTGGGAGAAGGCGAAGGTGGGATGATTTGAGAGAATAGCATTGAAACCTGTATATTATCATATGTGAAACAGATCACCAGTCCAGGTTTGCTGCATGAAACAGGGCACTCAAGGCTGGTTCACTGGGATAACCCTGAGGGGTGGGATGGGGAGGGAGGAGGGAGGGCGGTTCAAGGTAGGGAACACACGTACGCCCACGACAGATTCATATCAATGTATGGCAAAACCATTACAATATTGTAATTAACCTCCAATTATAATAAATAAATAAATAAAATAACAGGACATTTTGTACAGCAATATAACTTACTGTTAATATCACTGCATTGTTTGGAAGTGGTGGTCTCAGTAGCGAGAGCTGGGGAACAGTGACTAGCCACAACAACAAACTGGCTCATGACAAGATAGATCATTAACAATGATTGATTAATATTTGTATTCTAGTTAAGCTTCCTAAGTGGCGCAGTGGTAAAAAGTCTGCCTGCCTATGCAAGAGATGCATGAAACATGGGTTTGTAGCCTTGGTTGGGAGATCCCTTGAAATAAGAAATGCCAAACCACCCAAGTATTTTTGCCTGGGAAATCCCAAGGACAGAGAAGCCTGGAGGGATAAGGTCCATGGGACATGACTTAGTGGCTAAACAACACAGATGCAAACTCTCACTAACCAGTTTGGAAGAATGATTGTATAGAGGAATTTATTCTTTCTTATTCACTTGTAAAATAATTTTTTTATTTTATTTTACACTTTGTGAAAGTAGAAAAACAAAGTCTATAGATTTCAAAAGACACATATAGCATTAAACATTATGTGTGAAAGATATACTATTTGTGGAAGGTCTGTAATTATGATGCTGGAAAATAACTCACTATAAAAGCATTAAAATCACTTAATTTTCAAGAAGTAATTAATTAAATATTTTTTTTCTATATTTTCCTGTTGTCCCCATAAATGGACTAAATAATCACAATTAACTTTTTGGATAAATTCATTTTTCTGTGGATGCTTTACTGTTATGACTAAATGAAATATAATATCTCTAAATGGCAAAATGTTTTAAATAAAGTATTGACTCAAACTAAACACTTAAAAAACTATACTTTATAAACTCAAATAGCTGATAAACAGTGATTGTACATATTTTTAAAGATTTTTTAAAAAATCTCATGTGTTTATTAATGTATCATTTTTTCTGGCATAAATTTCACTCAGAATGAAATAAATATGATATTCTTCTAGTACAATGAAATAGAATTAGATTTGCCTATAAAATATTTTTACATCACTATAACAAAATATATGATATCTAGATAAAGAACTAGTATTGGAAACTTGGATTACACAAACAGAAGTCCACAAGATGGAGTTTAAAAAATTACTATTTTCTATAGTTATACCTAGGGTGAATAAATTTTTTGAAACAGCCACATAATTAATAATTTAGACTTTGCAGCTCAATGCACTCTAAGCCCTGTCTAAAATGGTTGTCAGTAGTTTATAAATGGATGAGTGTGCTGATCATGAGATACACAAACAGGGAGGAGCTTGGACTTCCCCCACTGGACAGTTCACTAACATAAAAGACTAACCTTATTGAATTTTAATTTTTTACTAAAATTTACAATATTTAATATAATACAATTCACAAAAAATTATTACAATATTTACTAAACTTAATCTCACTCTTGTAACATATTTTGCTGATAACATGTCAAGGCTGTATATTGTAACCCTGCTTATTTAAATTATATGCAGAGTACATCATGCAGAATGCCTGGCTGGATGAAGCACAAACTGGAATCAAGATTGCTGGGAGATACATCAATAATCTCAGAGATGCATATGATACCATCCTTATGTCAGAAAGCAAAGAGGAACTGAAGAGCCTCTTGATGAAAATGAAAAAAGAGAGTGAAAAAGGTGGCTTAAAACTCAACATTCAAAAAACTAAGATCATGTCATCCAGTCTCATCACTTCATGCAAATAGATGGGGAAACAATAGAAACAGTGACAGATTTTATTTTCTTGGGCTTAAAAATCACTGCAGATGGTGACCTAAGCCATGAAGTGAAAAGATGCTTGCAGCTTGGCAGAAACGCTATGATCAACCTAGAGAGTATATTAAAAAGCAGAGATATTACTTTGCCCACAAAGGTCGATGCAGTCAAGGCTTTTTTTTTTTTTTTTTTCTGTAACCATGTATGGATGTGAGACTTGGACCATAAATAAAGCTGAGCATGGAAGAATTGATGCTTTTGAACTGTGGTGTTGGAGGACTTTTCAGAATCCCTTGTACTATAAGGGGATCCAATCAGTCCATCCTAAAGCAAATCAACCCTGAATGTTCATTGGAAGGGCTGATGCTGAAGATGAAGCTCCAGTAGTTTGCCACCTGATGTGAAGAACTGACTCACTGGAAAAGACCCTCATTCTGGAAAAGATTGAAGCCAGGAGGACAAAGGGAAGCTGGAGTAAAAAATGGTTGGATGGCATCGTCAACTTGATGGACATGAGTTTGAACAGGCTCTGGGATTTCATGATGGACAGGGATGCCTGGCATGCTGCGATCCTTAAGCTCACAGTCAGACAAGATTGAGCCACTAAACCTAACTGAACCTTCAGTTCAGTCGCTCAGTCGTGTCAAACTCTTTGTGACCACATGAATTGCAACACGCCAGGCCTCCCTGTCCATCACCAACTCCTGGAGTTCACTCAAATTCATGTCCATTGAGTCGGTGATGCCATCCAGCCATCTCATCCTCTGACGTCCCATTCTCCTCCTGCCCCAAATCCCTCCCAGCATCAAGGTACTTTCCAGTGAGTCAACTCTTCGCATGAGGTAGCCAAAGTATTGGGGTTTCAGCTTCAGGACATCCACAATTAGGTATTGTTTTTGCTTTGGCTCCATCCCTTCATTCTTTCTGGAGTTATTTCTCCATTGATCTCCGGTAGCATACTGGGCACCTACTGACCTGGGGAGTTCCCCTTTCAGTATCATATCATTTTGCCTTTCCATACTGTTCATGGTGTTCTCAAGGCAAAAATACTGAAGTGATTTGTCATTCCCTTCTTCAGTGGACCACATTTTGTCAGACCTCTCCACCATGACCCTCCCATCTTCAGTGGCCCCACATGGCATGGCTTAATTTCACTGAGTTAGACAAGGTTGTGGTTTGTGTGATCATATTGGCTAGTTTTTTATGATTATGGTTTCAGTGTGCCTGACCTCTGATGCCCTCTCGCAACACTTACCATTTTAACTTGATATTTACTAAACTTTATCTCACTAATTTAAAATTTTTTGCCAGTTTATTTTAAACTGGCACTCTTTTTATTTCTTTTGGAAATAGATTTTGAAATTGCTATTAGGCTTACAGAAAGCTTAATAATAGGATAATTACTAAATTATATAATTATGAATATTCACATGGAAACAATTTGTAACTGCATTACACTTCTTTTTATTTCTCTTTATAAAAAGAGATTAATCATGGAGTTTAAAAAAATTGATTTCAATAATATTTTCAAAGAAGTGTAAAGGATTTGCTATAAAGTGTGGATCAAAATAAACTGTGGAAAATTCTTCAAGAGATGGGAATACCAGACCACCTGACCTGCCTCTTGAGAAACATGTATGCAGGTCAGGAGGCAACAGTTAGAAATGGACATGGAACAACAGACTGGTTCCAAATAGGAAAAGGAGTACGTCAAGACTGTATATTGTCACCTTGCTTATTTAACTTATATGCAGAGTACATCATGAGAAACGTTGGGCTGGAAGAAGCACAAGCTGGAGTCAAGATTGCCAGGAGAAATATCAAAAACTTCAGATATGCAGATGACACCACCCTTATGGCAGAAAGTGAAGAGGAACTAAAAAGCCTCTTGATGAAAGTAAAAGAGGAGATTTCAAAAGTTGGCCTAAAGGTTAACATTCAGAAAACTAAGATCCCATTACTTCATAGGAAATAGATGGGTAAATAGTGGAAACAGTGTCAGACTTTATTTTGGGGGGCTCCAATACCACTGCAAATGGTTGCCGGGAGCCACCATGGGAGATCCCACTCGTGACAAAGTCATGTGGAAGAGAACTGCTAAGCAAGGCTTCAGAACTCAAGAGGCTCCCTAGGCTTTCCCGAGCATCTACCCCAAAACCAGAATCTGTCTGTTTTGCTATTTCATGACTTTCACCAACTGTGAGAGGCATGGAAATCCTAAAA
>SJYA01006833.1:0-19097 GCA_006410615.1 Neotragus moschatus
TTCCTCCAGCCCAGCGTTTCTCATGATGTACTCTGCATATAAGTTAAATAAGCAGGGTGACGATATATACAGCCTTGACGCACTCTTTTCCCTATTTGGAGCCAGTCTGTAGCCCTAGACTAACATCTGGTGGCCGTGACATAGTGGTGGGCATCAGGACAGACACTGAAGCTTCACCGACAATTTAGTCTTTAAATATTTTCACCCTGGAGCCAGATGGACAGAACAGATACCCTGTATCTCTCAGAACCTGCCCCTCTGGGACACATCTCGCATCCTTTATAGAGCAAAGGTGATTGACGTTTCCCGAGTCCAATGAATAGCTTTGTCATTTCAGTCCAGTGTATAAGCCCCTCCCCCTTCAGAGGGGCCTTTGGCCCAGAGGTGTCGCCGCTTCGGTGCACCCTAAGGCTACAGTCTGAACGTCTAAAATTACTTGAAACATAAACAATGACAGATAACCATTAGAGGAGAGTCATTCTTTTACACTGTAAAAATAGAGCTGGGAATTGTCACTTTTAAGAGGTAAGAGAGAGACATATGGGCAGAATACCAAGAGACGCTCATTTGCCTCTTAACATTAAATCTAAATCATAAAACTGCAGACAGGAGACTCACATTTGGATCCTCTTTTGTTTTCCTTTCTTTGTATAAAGGGTATAGTGTGTGCAAAAAAAAATACACACTCAAAAGAATGTATCCTTTCTCCACTGTTATTCCTCAGTGGTAAAAAAAAAAATAGACTCCACCTGCCTAACCTCTAAGTCTGTAACTACTAACTAATCTTGATCCAGTGAGATTTCTTCAGGGAACAGTTGGAAAGTTTCCATCATGACATTGGCTTCTGTGTGTGTGTGTGTGTGAATCTCTGCTCTTCCACCTGCCTGGCCTTGAAGGAAGAAATTTAGGAAGTTACTAATACATGCTACAACAGGAACAAACCTTGAAAACATAATACTAAGTTAAAAAGAAAAAAAAAAATAAACAGAAAACCTCCTTTTGCTTGCTTCATTTATGTAAAATGTCCAGAATAGCAAATCCATAGAGACAGAGAGGCGACTGGTGCTTCCCTGGAGCTGGAGAGGTTCAGGGACAGGCAAAATGGAGAGTGACTGCTAATGGGTACAGGGTTTCTTTTGAAAGGTGAGGAAAATGCCCTAAAATTGATCGTGGTCATGGACGCAAAACTCTGAATATCCTGAAAACCACTGACTTGTACCCTTTACGTGCGTGACTATTACAGTATGTGAATTATAGCTCAATAAAGCTGTGACTTAAAGAGAACTCGTGGGAAGGGTGGGCCATAATTGGCGGCTACTCCACAACCAGTGCTCCGGCACCCTCACCCGAGAAGGTGTGGCTGCCCTCCGTGGGTGGCGCCGGCAGGTGGCCTCCGGGGGGTCTGGCTGTCCTCTCTCTCTCCCTGCCCTTTTCCACCCTGCCTGTCTCCTGCCTTGGTCTCCGCTCTACCTGTCCCCTCTGCCTCCCCTCTTTTTCCTTCTCTCCCTATTGCTTCCACCACCCAGCAGGCTTTCCGTGACCCCAGGAAGCTGAAAGGGGAGGGGGCAAGAGAGAACCGCAAACGTTCATCGTCCACTATATTGATAAATTGTTATCGCTGCCGAGGACTTCATCTAATCTGCACAACATCCCCATTAAGGGGATAATTATCCACACTTTATAGATGAAGGAACTGAGACTCAGGCGAGCAGCATAACCCAAGCTCGTCAAGGGGCAAAACGAGAATTCAAAAGCCAGGTCTCTCTGGCCTCAGAGTCAGTTCTCCAGAGCATGAGAGGACCTTGAATATGTGTCTGGACTGGGTTATGTATTGATGAATTTTAATAGCAGTCATTTGATGGGCTTCAAAACTGCAGTAGCCACGATCTCATCTGTTGCTCCGATATTTATGGCCACTTATGGGTGATATCTGTGTGGCCCTCCATTCGTTCCATTCATTATGGTTTTCATTAAGAGCCTAGTCCTTTTTAGAAGTCTGTTTGTCACTTTTAACTGCTCTGTTTAATCTCGGAGCGCCCTGATCCTTCTTCACGACAAGCCGGAGAGAGGCAGCTCCGGATGGCCCTTTTCGTCTTGCAGTTGTGTGCAGGCCGGGGTAGGGGGGTGGGTGACAAGCGTGATGGGGACGTCAGTGTGTCATGAGTGTGTGTGACGTGAATGTGTGTGTGCGTGTGTGTGCACGTGCATGTGATGGGAGGGCGTGTGAAGTGTGCATGCTGTCCGTGTGCTGGTGTGGAGTGTGAGTGAAGGGTATGAATGTGTGTTTGTGTTTGTGAGTGTTTGTGTGAAGAGTATGTGTGTGTAGAGTGAGGGTGTGTGTGTGTGTCGGGAGGCTATCATTCACTGTATCCTTTTTATTTTCAGAAGCACCCAGATTCTTGAATTAAGGCCTAGCCATTTATTTCCAAAGCACAGGGTTGCTCCCCGCTCTCCCATGACGGCCTCCCAGGCTCCCTCCCCTAAGACATGCTTGGAGTTGGAGGGGGGTCTTGAGACCAGCCTTACACTCATCAGGGACCTTGAATTCGTGCTTAGAGGTCCCAGGAATGGAGATCACCCTTCCTCCCTGCATTGCTGGTTCATAGAAAGATTCTTGCTTTGGACTAATCTTCCTTGAGGGAGGCCTGGAGCTGTTTTACTTGTTTAATTCATATGCAAAATGGCTACTCCTGAGGACTAGGAAAGAAAAGACATTCAAAGGGGACGTGCTTTACCCTGTCCTTTGCTGTCCCCAGAGCACACCCGAAAGCTCTCTCTGTCTGTTGGCATCTGCCCAGGACACTTCACCCACCCTCTCCGCAAACCCCACTCCTCCACGGAGCCTTCTCTGCCCTTCGAGCCGCTCTTGACTCCCATCTTCTCTGGACTGCCCCCCAGAGGACTTAGGAGAGACACAGTGTTTAGAATCCAAAACTATTCTGTCTGTGGATCATCTGGGTAAAACTCTGGTCAAGCCACACTATGCATTTCCCCTCCCTGTTTCACTAAAGATGCCCTGTTTGGGCTTCCCAGGTGGCACTAGTGGTAAAGAACCCATTTGCCAACGCAGGAGATGAGATGCAGGTTCGATCCCCAGGCTGGGAAGATCCCCTGGAGGAAGGCATGGCAACCCACTCCAGTGTTCTTGCCTGGAGATCCCTGGACAGAGGAGCCTGCTGGCCTACAGTCCTTGGGGTCACAAAGGGTCGGACACGACTGAAGCACTTGGCACACACACGCACCCTATTTGGGCATCAGGGCCAGTGGACGGGATGGTTCAGGCCGTGTGCTGCAAGCTGAGGGCTGGTTCAGTTCAGTTGCTCAGTTGTGTCCGACTCTTTGCGACCCCACGGACTGCAGCACGCCAGGCTTCCCTGTCCATCAGCAACTCCCGAAGCTTGCTCAAACTCATGTCCATCAAGTCGGTGATGCCATCCAACCATCTCAGCCTCTGTCGTCCCCTTCTCCTCCCGCCTTCAATCTTTCCCGGCCTCAGGGTCTTTTCCAATGAGTCAGTTCTTCGCATCTACTGGCCAAAGTATTGGAGTTTCAGCTTCAGGGTTCATTTCCTTTAGGATGGACTGGTTGGATCTCCTTGCAGTCCAAAGGACTCTCAAGAGTCTTCTCCAACACCATAGTTCAAAAGCGTCAGTTCTTCGGCCGAGGGCCAAGGGGAGCCAAAACCAAGTCCTTACTCATCTTACCAAACCATGCACCTAGAGGGGTCACCTTTTCCAAATTGCACAAAAGGGCTGTATTGGCTAGAGGTAACCACAAAAGGGAGCCTCAGAGGGCTCAAACCTGTTGTCTCAAGGCCTCTAGTTGCAGCCAGAGGCATGCTTGATGGGGACGCAGAGAGGCTGCCTACCTGGCCTTCAGCAGATGAAGCCAGGCCCCCGCAGCCCTCCTGCAGAAGGCCGGGACCCCTCCCATCACAGTAGGCTTACCGCTTAACTCCACATAGCTCTTGTCTGACTCCAGCTTAATTTTCACTTCTTGGTATCTGCCTCTTAAGTGGCCTAAGTCTTTTTTTCACATCTTTGTCGTGCCCTTCCAGATAGTTAGCAAGCTCTAGGAGGGCGGACAGCGTGCCCGCCCTTTGCTTTCCACCACCCCTGTGACGTCTATCCAAAGATTCAGCCCCACTGGGGGCCAAGTCAGCGTTCTTGATCCGCTGAGCCGCCAGCTGAAGGGGTAGCAAAACCAAAGCTCTGTCTGCGAAGCCTTGATGGATCCCTCTCCTGAAACGCCAGCTCAGCTGAGTGTCTCAGGGGACAGAACCCATCCACTCAGCCTCCCTCCTTCTCTGATTCCTAAGGGTCAGAAGGTTCTGGAGAAACTCAGCCCGTCTCCTGATCTCTCTCCAGGGTGACACAAAATGCCAGACAGGAAAATGAAGAAGTGGCCCCAGTCCTCCACCAGCTTAACTTTTGATTATCACTTAGCAAACCATCAGTTGAGGCTTTCCAGGTGGCACAGTGTTAAAGAAACTGCCTGCCAACGCAGGAGATGTAAGAAATGTGGGTTCGATCCCTGGGTCGGGAAAAGCCACTGGAGTCGCAAACGGCAGCCTGCTCCAGTATTCTTGCCCGGAAAATTCCATGGACAGAGGAGGCTGGTGGGCTACAGTCCATGGGGTTGCAAAGAGTTGGACACGACTGAGTGCACACCCATGCGTTACGAACCATTGATTAGACCTCTGATGTGCGGTGGCTTGGCAGGGACTAAAGCTGTACCCCTCCAAGTGCACGTCTGGTTTGAACGAGGGACAGGCCATCACGGAGGAAGAGCATCCCAGGAAATAGCCTTTACCTGGCTCTGGGATGTGGCTGGGTGGTGCCTCTGCAGGACAGTGTATGAGGCGTGTCCAGCCTGCAGCAGTGGGAGAAGTGGCTGTCTGCCTTTATTCCTCGGGACCTCCAACCCCGGGCCCCTGGCTGACCCCCTCCACTTCTGTCTCCATCTTTCAGCATTGGTACCCCCTCAGCAGGCTCTCACACTCTGAAATAAAGCACTCAGGCAGTCACAAAATAGCTGTATTGGTGCTCCACCCCGCATGCTCCGAGATGATAATGCATCGCCCGGCGTGCGTATCCAGACGGAGCCAGATTACGCTCAGGTGCTTAAAAGTCCAGGTCTAATTAGAGTTCCAGGGAATCAAGCCATTGTATTATTAATGATTCTCCGCCAATGTTCTGATTAAAACAGTAATTTTAATAAGCACAGCTCGATGCTAAGTGTTCACTGAGCACCTAATTACATCAGTTATAACTCCAAAATTATTTAAAATCCCCCCTTTTTTTTCCCACCAGACCCGGCATGCGCTGAGTAAAATAGAGACTCAGACAACTCGGTGATTATTTGGTCTAGTTAATTTCTCAAGCACCTGTTTCTTTAATAAAGAATCTTTTGTCTGTCTTCCATCTCCCCACCTCCCCCTCCACCCCTTTCTATGCTCAGAGGCTCCATGTCATTGGTTACATTTGAGGCCACCATCGAAGGAGGCCACGAACAGAAAGAAGTGAGGAGGGGAAAGATGTGGACCATCCCCTGCACCAGCCTCCAGGCGAGGCAAGGTTGCAGGGTCTGCACTGATGGCCGCTGCCTGGCCAGGCTGAGAGGGCTTGTGGCCAGAAGCCAGTTCCTCACCACATCATGGTCTCCTAACTTAGACCAGCTTGGGATGTTTTATTTAGTGATCGCACTTGCATCTCCAGGAGGACGAAGGCAACTGGATTGACAGGCTTCCTTCCCATTGTGGCTGTTCACAAATCCTTTTGACCCGTGAGGCACTTGAGTTTGAAAAAGAGACCTCACACCTGTTCACTAACTGCAAGGACACCAGAATTTCAGAAAGAATGGTCTGCTGAGTCATCCGAGAGTTGACGTGCAACGTTTCCTTGGAAAAAAAAAATCGTGTCATCAATAAGTTACCAGTCTGTCCCCAAAAATAACACCAATAAACTCCTCTGCATTTGTGCGGTAAACTTGATCTTGAACAAGGTACTGCTCTGGCTGTCACTTCATGTGACCCTCATGACAAGAAGCAAGTTAGGAACAGCAATTGTTAGCATTCTCACACTCAACCGGCATGTCGGAGAACCAAATCACAGCTTTATTTTTTTCATCCTTTCACCTCTGCATGGGGCAGGCTGCTTAGCTCATCATCTCACTCTTGGATAATAAAAAGTCCTTCATGTCTCAAACACAGTCTCCAGCCAGGAGTGTAATGCCTGGTTCCAGACTAGAAGTAAAACTCTGGACTTCACTGATGCCCAGATCTTTCTCCCCCAGCACCCTGGGTCTGCTGCATGCTCCCCACTAGCAAAGATGGGGAAACATATTTCTTCTCTTTCAGTCACTTATCTTCCCCCACTTAGGCTGTCATTACTGAGTCCTTTCACATCCTTAGCCTGTCACTGTCATCAGGGAGCTCAGTGGCCTCCCAAAGTCCTGCCTTCCCTGTGTCTCCCAAGAGCTCGCTACCCTACTCTCTGGATTTCCTGCTTCCCAGCTCTTCCTGTCCTCTCTGACCCCTACAGTCCTGGGGATGCATCTCAAGCTTCCTAAGAGGTCATAATGAATGTGCCTCCCTGGTGGCTCAAATGGTAAAGAATCTGCCTGCAATGTGGAAGACTAGGGTTCGAGCCCTGGGTGGGGAAGATCCTCTGGAGAAGGGCATGGCAACCCACTCCTGTATTCTTGCCTGGAGAATCCCCATGTACAGAGGAGCCTGGTGGGCTTCATTCCATGGGATCGCAGAGTCGGACACGACTGAGGAACTCACCCACACTGAAGGGTGGCTGGGTTACAGCATCCCA
This sequence comes from Neotragus moschatus, assembly GCA_006410615.1. NCBI lineage: Eukaryota > Metazoa > Chordata > Mammalia > Artiodactyla > Bovidae > Neotragus > Neotragus moschatus. Next base: position 6,822 of record SJYA01006833.1, read on the forward strand.
GGGCCGCCTTCCGAACATCTCACAAAACCCTTTTATCATTCTTCTTTGACCACTTTGCATTAATCTGGGTCAGGGGATGCCGAGTAAAGGGTAGAAGATTCATGTACTTGGATCTAAAGAACCTACTCTGAAGTCTTGCCTGAGAGCCGGCCATCCTACTTTAGTAGGCAGCAGTATATCTCAGTGCCTTGGTGGATGCTTTCGTTCTGACATCCACCGATATTTACAGGTGTGGAAACTGAAGCTCAGAGAGGTTAAGTGGCTCACCCAGCACAGCTGAGCATATGGTGCGGCTGAGCCAAGAGCTTCTGACAGTAATAGTCGTGTCCTTTCCATGATACCGTGCACCTCTGCTGGGTTATAAACATTAACTCTATTTAAAAAAAAAAAAAAAAAAAAGCCTTCCCGTCACCTAATGGATCCCAGCAGAATGCCAGGAGCCTCAGCCACACCTACAGCATCTTTGCATAGTTCTTAGTACATTTACTTAAGGAGCTTAAAATAAAACCTGGATCACCCGGTAAGTGTGATTAGCTTCTCAGCAGGTATTTATAGACCTATTTGATGTAAGAAACTGGAGTTGGAACATACAGGGATATCTCATATGAAGAAATAGAAAGTAGAGCCCTGTGAATAACCTAAAAAGATAGAGACCTCAAAAGAGTTTTAAAAATGCTCAGAGTCCTGCCAGTTGGGCAGGGGATCAGATTCTAGACTCAGAGAGAGGGGTCACAGAGGTCAATGGAAGAGGGTTCGTGGGGCAGGGATTTGCGTGCTCAGGAGGGAAAGACATTCTGATTAGTAGGGACGCGTGTGCAAAGCAAGTTAAGGAGGCAAAACCATGCAGAGCAGGAGAGGAGGCCTGCTTGCAAGGTGTGGGATTCACGCTGACAGAAGAGTCTGGAATGGGGATGTGAGCTCGGGTGGGGAGCAGAGGTTAAAATGCTCAAACACTGGGCTGGGATGTTTGGGTCATAAACTTCCTCCAAGAAGCATTTTTTGCTTGTTGTTTTTGAATTTTTATTTTTTTTGGCAGGAGGAAGGTATTGATTTTTGTTTGTATTTCAGCCGAGGCCATGGTTATTCTCGAACACTGCCTCTGAGACTCCTTCCCTGATTTTCCCTTCCTCTTTGCTCTTGTAGTTTTGCCACACTCCAGTCATAGTGCGGTTCCGAGATGCTTTGGCGTCCCATGTGTCTTCCTGACAACACTATGAGTGCTTCAGGATCAGGACCCAAAGTCTCCTCGTCTTTGAACTCCATGCCTACACAGAATATATAGCCGGCCCTTCATATGTTAGTAATAACTAACAGCTGTATCCCAAGCGCTGGACTAAGTGTTTCCAACCCATGTCCCCCTTTATGCCTGAGAGGCAGTTTAGTGGGGAGGTTCTGCAGCCAACCTGCCAAGATTTGAATCCCAGCTCTACGACTTACTGACTACAACCTGCTTAATGCGGTGTTAGTAGCTGATCATGTGCGACTCTGCGACCCCATGGACTTTAGCCCACCAGGATCCTCTGTCCATGGGATTCTCCAGGCAAGAGTACTGGAGTGGGTTGCCATTTCCTCCTCCAGGGGATCTTCTCAACCCAGGGATCGAACCGGAGTCTCCCACATTGCAGGCAGATGCTTTCTGTCTGAGCCACCAGGAAAGCCCCCTGTGACTGTGTGACTATCAAGAGACTGGCTAAGCCTCTCTGTGCCTCAGTTTCTTCCCCATCTGCAGAGAGAAATCCTACACAGGTATGTGCTATAGCTATCACCATTTTGTGTAGTCATTCAGTCATGTCCAACTCTTTGTGACCCCGTGGACTGTAGCCTACCAGGCTCCTCCGTCCATGGGCTTCTCCAGGCAAGAGTACTGGAGCGAGCTGCCATTTCCTTCTCCAGGGGATCTTCCCAACCCAGGGATCGAACCCCCGTCCCCCGCATTGCAGGCAGATGCTTTCCCCTCTGAGCCACCAGGGAAGCCACAGATGGGGCTCAGAGCTGAGTANACCAGGCTCCTCCGTCCATGGGCTTCTCCAGGCAAGAGTACTGGAGCGAGCTGCCATTTCCTTCTCCAGGGGATCTTCCCAACCCAGGGATCGAACCCCCGTCCCCCGCATTGCAGGCAGATGCTTTCCCCTCTGAGCCACCAGGGAAGCCACAGATGGGGCTCAGAGCTGAGTAACGTGCCACGGTTCACACTGGCTGAGAAGCAAAGGGCAGGGTCTGGACCAGGCGGCTGGACTGTAGGGCCCGTGCCCCCAAGCACTACGCCTTTTTGAGGAGGAGAGCTGAGGGTGTGCAGAGCACAGGCAGTGTGGGAGGCGGAGAAGGGAGACCGGTGGCCTTGCGCCCCGGCCTGTCCTGGGCCTGCCGTGAGGATGGCCCCGGCAGCGACGGAGGTGCCGGCTCGTGAGCGCGCCGAGCTCCAGCCCTTCCTCTTCCGCCTCACCGCCGGCCCGCCGCGCCCTGGCCCCGAGTCGCCTTTCCGCCGCCGTCGCACCGCAGCACACGCGCAGCCCTCGGCTTCTCCCTGCAGCTTCGCGTGGCTGTTTCCTGCTCGCGCTTCTCTCTTCTCACACACTGCCTTCCGCCACTCCCGCCTCTGAAGACATCACCAAGTTTGCCAGGCCTCCCGCCCGGGACAGTGCCTTCCTGGCCCCTTCAGCCCGGAGGGGCCACTCCCGTTGAACCTCTGTCTTTCCCTTTCTGGCTTCTCCACCAGCGGGGATGCTCTTTATCCACCTGGCCCATCTCTGTAGTTTCCCGAAGCAGCACCGAGGCTCGGCATTCAGCCTCACACCACCTTGTCAAGGTCAAGTGAAGGAGGGTGTGTTAGTGGCTCAGTCGTGTCCGACTCTTTGCGACCCCATGGACTGTTTTGCCTGCCAGGCTCCTCCCTCCATGGAATCCTCCAGGCAGGAATACTGGAGTGGGTTGCTGTGCCCTCCTCCAGGGAAATGAATTGACTGCGTGAGTGAATAAGCGAGCTCTGTACTGAAAGCAGGGCTTCCCGGGCGGCTCAGCAGTAAAGAACGCACTTGCCAATGCAGGAGACATAAGAGCTGCCGGTTTGATCCCTGGGTTGGGAAGATCCCCTTAGGGAGGGCATTTCAGTATGCCACGCAGGCGTCCTGAAAGCAAGTCAAAAATCTTAATATAAGTGAGGAGACGTTTGTAACATACAGTCGTATCCTCCACCTGTCTCTTATACACATGTGCACACGCACTTACCAACCACCCACTAACTTGTCCTAGAAAGCTGTGAATCACAAGAAACTTCTCTGTCCTTTCTAGGGGAGCTAGTCACTCAGCATACGAAGAAAAATCAGCGTTTTCACACCAAATGTGTCAGGACAAGATGTCGCCGTGTCAGATAGTTAGAAAGGCGCGTTGAGAGATGACGGGAAAGACGCACTCCCTGGGTCCAGTGCAGACCAGGGTTCTGTTTCGCAGTGGCTTCCGGTCCGCTCAGAGTTGAGTGGCAGCTGGGGCAGCGAGGGGCCGTCTCCGACCCAGCCCTGTGGGCAGGGCTGAGACAGCTCTGTCCCTTTCTAAGGCGCACAGCTGCTGCTGGGGGTGGGCTGACAAGGGGCCTGGCAGGTTTGGCTTACCCAGAGCTGAGTCCAGCTTTTACTGCCTGGGAGGACTGCATTCCCTACATCAAGATGACCTGGGAACTTCAACCCAGGGGCCCTTCACTATCCCGGAAGTGTGTTCCAGGGGAGGTATCGAGGTCCCGAGACCCCACCAGCTTGTCTCAGTAGCCCTGCGTGCCAGCACCCGAGGCGGAAGTGCCGTCGGGCACCAGGAATCAGAAACTGGAGCTTGGTCGGGAGGCAGTGCCAGCAACTCTGCTAAACGGGGCTTGGTGTGAACCCCTTGGGGAGCAGAGGTGTCATGAAGGCCCACTTGCCGTCTTAGAGGAGTCCCTGAGTCCCCTTCTCAGGTAACACTGAAGGAGCCCACCTCCTGCCCAGGCAACAGCAAAGGTGTTCTTACCCCAGGCGTCTGAGCAGCCTCTTCACCTCCCTGATGATCCCCTCCCCAAACCTCACCTTTTTTTGTAATTAATTTATTTTAATTGGAGGCTAATTACTTTGCAGTATTGTAGTGGTATTTGCCGTACATTGTCATGAATCAGCCATGGGTGTACATGTGTTCCCCAAACCTCACCTTTTAGAGCTTATGGGCAGCACACCCTTCAAAGAGAGCTCAGGATGAACAGGAGGGCCACGCCCTCCTGTCTTGCTCTCAAGGTGATGGGGAGGCAGGCGAGCCAGAAGTTGAAGGGGTGGGTCCCAGAAAGCAGGTTGTGTTGGGCAGATGTCCCACACAGATGATTCAGGCTCCATGTGGCAAGGCTGCCCCTGGGCCCTCTGCATCCAGGGGCCTGTGGAAAATCCTGGACGCACAGGAGTGTGAATGAATGAATGGGAATGGGCTGGTGAGGGGCATCCTTGCTTCCTCACTCCATCCCCTTGCCACCATCACTCTCCCCCTCTGGGGTTGATGACGAGTTGATGTTGGCCCTGTGGGGAGCTTTGTGGGCCCTCTCTAATCCTGGCCATCTGGTCTCCAGGTGAGAGATCTGTTTTAGCTATTTCTTAGGCCCTAGTTCCCAAATCCTCTCATCCCCTATTTCCTACCCCACCTGCTTTCCCTCACTGAATAAATCCACGGTTGTCATGGAGACAACAGAGTATCAGCATCTCTGCTGCTTTGTAGATCCTTCCGGAAAGCAGAACTAGAAAGGGCCCTCCTTGTACCTTCTTAGTGTGTCTAGCCCAGGAGTCCTGTCTGAGAAAGTGTGGTGTGGTGTTCAGATGTTTCTGCTTCGCCCGTTCTCTCTCCTCCCTCTGTCCTTCCTTCGCCCAAGTTCCACCTTCTTAGGAGACTAAGCCCGGTTTGACGTTTTTCAGGCAAGGGTCCTGAGGCTAGGACCCTAGCCTCAGGGTCCTGTGTTCTTCAGCCTCCAGCAGGGACTGTGTCACGAATAAGGAGAAGAGTTTGAGGGACTGTGCAGATGTAATTCTCCCCAGATGATCAGCAGTCTCAGCGCAGAGAGGCGAGGTGGCTCGCTGTAGATCACCCCACATGGAGTGCAGAGCCTGAAACTTCCCTTGCAAACACTGCCACCTTCAGTGGGTCTGCACCGAGAGACAGCACAGTAACTACCGCTATTAAGCACCAACTGTGTGCAAGGCTCTCCGTGTACAAATGTCACTCAAACCTCCAAACAACCTTGTGAAGTTAACATCATTATTGTCAGCATTGTTACAGAGGAAGAAGCAGGCGCGAGGAGGTCAATGAGGACCCTTTATTCACTGATCATCATAGCAGCTGGATTTGAAACTAAGGACTGTCTCCTTCAAAGCCCCACTTAACCAGGACAAAGTAAATACGGCCTCTACCAAAAGGATTCAGGAGGGGCCATCCTTACCCAAGTGTTCATAGATAGCATGAATTCCACTGTTTGGGGCCAGAATTTGCTTCCCCATCATCCTTTCCCCTTTGACTCCTACATGACCCTCTGCTGGGTTTTATGAATGAGAAGGGGGAAAAAAATATATCATTGAAAAGTTCAACCAACTTTGGCTCCCATTCACAGAGTGATAGATAGCTTTAATTACTTCGAACTACTCAGCCACTCAACTCTTCTCCCCCAAGTCATTAAAAATAGATTTTTCTCTTTGAACTTCACTCCGCCCTCGGGTGTCCAGATAGTCAGGAGTTCTTAGGAGAGAGCCCCAGGGTCCGCTTCTGGTCAGAAGGTTGCATGTTGCTTTGGTGGCAATCACAGGGTCCAGAAACTCCAGCTGGCTTCCTGGGAGGTTCACGCCTCCTTCTTGTGCGATTAGTCATGTGACTTTCGCAGCTCAGAGGATGGGCAGGGGGCTGGATTGGTGTTTACTTTATGAGGATTTAAGGGGCTCTCACACATCACTATTGATTTTTAACCCTGGGAACAAACAATAATGACTTCTTCACATTAATTACTGGGAAGTTGATTCGTTGGAAAGGCTGGAGCTGAAAATAGGAGCTCAGAAGGGCTCTGCTCCCTGATGAGCAGGCAGGATGAAGTGAGATGGCTATGGTGGGCTCTGTTTTAAAAAGAAGGGAGGGAGGCTTGAAGAGGTTAAGCCGCTTTGCTGAGGTCTCACTGCAAATGACTAGCAAGGCCAGGACAGGAAGCCCCTGCTACCTTGGCCTCCAGGAGGGACTGGCTGAGGGCTCGTGGCTCAGGGTAGAGGGTGTGGGACCCATTCAGTCGTTTCCACTGCTCTGGTCCTGGCAGGTTTTTGAGACATCCCACAGGGCATCTTCAGCCCCACCAGCCTACCCCCCTCCTCACCCTCTCACATCAGCCCCTGTATCGTCTGGCTCCAGGTCCACTAGCTGACTCTCCATCAGCAAACAGAGAAAGGCAAGCGGGTGGCCGGCAGCGGTCAGGAGGGGAAGCGCTAGTACAGGGGCCGGCCCCTGCGTCCAGAAGGAAGAAAGGTGATCCTGACGGCCAGCCCTCGGGGCAGCCCCAGTCGAGGGGCCTTCCCTGCCTGCTGCTGCCGCGCCCCCTTCACCACCCCCGCCTGGCAGTCGGGCACACCTGGACTCCAGTTCCGCTTCTGCCACCTGCAAGGCGTGCAGCTAGGGCAGGTGATTGAACCCAAGACTCAGGCAAACCCACTCCAGTGTTCTTGCCTGGAGAATCCCAGGGGCGGGGCAGCCTGGTGGGCTGCAGTCCATGGGGTCGCACAGAGTCGGACACAACTGAGCAACTTCAGTTCCACTTTTCACTTTCATGCATTGGAGAAGGAAATGGCAACCCACTCCAGTGTTCTCGCCTGGAGAATCCCAGGGACGGGGGAGCCTGGTGGGCTGCAGTCCATGGGGTCTCGAAGAGTCGGACACAACTGAGCGACTTCACTTTCACTTTTCACTTTCATGCATTGGAGAGGGAAATGGCAACCCACTCCAGTGTTCTTGCCTGGAGAATCCCAGGGACGGGGGAGCCTGGTGGGCTGCCGTCTATGGGGTCGCACAGAGTCGGACACGACTGAAGCGACTTAGCAGCAGCAGCAGCAGTTTTCTAACAAGCAAGGGGGATCTCTTCCCTCGCCTGCGAGGCTGGCGTGAGCATCAGGCGAGGGGATGGAGGACGCAGTGCGGCAGGTGCAGGGGAACGGCTGCCTCATCCCCTTCCCTGGACCGAGCTCTGCCAATTGCCCGCTCAGAGGAAGGTGGCATGGGGCCCGGGGCGCCCTCAGCGGAGGCCTCGGTCCCCCTCAGATCCAAAGAAGGGGTCTCACGGCTGCCCCCAGCCACACCTGGCAGAGGAGAATGAGGTTAAAATGCCGCTTCAGGCATCCGGTTGACAATCAGCTCTCTGCCTGTAAAGCGCGGGAGAGCACACAAAGGTATTATTCCACGAAGTCTTGTGGAGCCAAAGGGCTGTTTATTGCACGAGGTGTGTCTGGGGCCTCTCCCTGGAGGGTCTGCTTCGGCTTGGGTGCCTGAGAGACTCTGGCCAGGGCTGGGGGCTGTACGAGCCCTCCNCACAAAGGTATTATTCCACGAAGTCTTGTGGAGCCAAAGGGCTGTTTATTGCACGAGGTGTGTCTGGGGCCTCTCCCTGGAGGGTCTGCTTCGGCTTGGGTGCCTGAGAGACTCTGGCCAGGGCTGGGGGCTGTACGAGCCCTCCCTGACCGTCTGCCCCTGTTTCTCTTCCTGTGAGAATGCTGAACTCTGGCCCCGTCGGGCATACAGGGAAGGCAGAGCCCTAAGCTGTCAGGCCGGCTGTACCTGTTCCCCACGGGGCTGACAAGATTGGGCTAAGCCTGTGAAGAGAGACTCTTCCCGCCCATCCGTGCCAGCCAGTAACAACTGCCAGGCGCCGGCCAGCTCCTAAGAGCAGTGGAGTCAAAAAGATGAAAGCCCAGCTTGCCCTCTGGTTGCTTCCCACCTCTGGAATCCCGCCCTGACCTCAGCCTCCGGACTGACCCCTGAACCTCCTGTCCCTCTTTTTCTCCAAGAGATCCCTTACGGCCTCTCACCACTGCGGCCATGGAGGACCACCCCCCCAGCTGACCTCCTCTCCTGGAGACGGGCCCCAGGCTTTCAGCCAACCCTTTGCATTAGTCACTCAGTCATATCCAGTTCTTTGCAACCCCATGGACTGTAACCTGCCAGGCTCCGTCCATGGACTTCTCCAGGGAAGCATACTGGAGTGGGTTGCCATTTCCTTCTCCAGGGGATCTTCCCGACCCAGGGAATGAACCTGGGTCTCCCACCATGCTGAAGGCAGGTTCTTCACCATCTGAACCACCTTGGGTGCCTCTGTTTCCTGGGGGAGTAAATGGATCTCCCACTACCTAACAATCCGCAGCCTCTCTGCCTGCAAGAGCTGAGCACAGTGAACGCAGAGCGTGTTCACAGCCTCGCGGAGCCCAGCCCGCACACCAGCCCTGGCAGGGCCTCCCTTCAGCCTGCCCTCTGCCTGTGACCGCAGATGAGCATCAGGTTGCTTCTTGAAAAAACACATCTGGTTTGGAAAAAGAGCAGGAAGGAGGTCGGAGACCCTAGAGGCTCCCCGGGAAGAGAGGGTGGGCTGGGGGGGAGGGGCCGTCAAGGGAAGGGACGAAAGACGGAAGGGCGGTACCGGGAGCCAGCTGTGCCCCAGCTGCTGTGCGCTTTGCCAGGGCCCGGGGACCCCGGGACCCCGAGGCTGTGGCTCGGGCCAACTGCATGCTTCCACGCAGGCTGTGTGTGTGCCCTCCCAGCCCCGCCACCTGGCTCTCAGCCACTGAGAAGGCCGCTGTTTTTCTGCTTGCGGCAGGAGGCAGGGGACATGTGTGGGGACAGGTGGGGACATCTGGCCGAGGGGGGCCGGGGCGCAGGCTCCAGGGAAGCAAGGGGTGAAGCACTCAGTCCCCAGGGCCCCGCGGCCTGGGCAGCGGCTTTCCCTCGCTCCTTCCTCTCTCCCTCTCTCTCGCCCAATAGCCAAGGGCTCCTGCCGCCTCTGGAGCAGACTGCCCACGTGGAAGGCCCCCGAGGACAGCGTCTGCACTTTGTCCTGAGCCACAGCTGCCCCTTGCTTGATGTCCCACATGTCCCTCCGTCATGCGAGATCCATGTTAAGATGATCCAGTTTCCTTGGTTTTCCCTCAACCAAATCATAGGCTCCAGAGAGCAGAGAATGCGGCTTGATGCCCAGTGGAGAGCGTGCGTGCTAAGTCGAGCCCGACTCTTTGCGGTCCTGTGGACTCTACCTCGTGAGCCTCCTCGGTCCTTGGGGGTCCTCCAGGCAAGGGTACTGGAGTGGGTTGCCGTGCCCTCCTCCAGGGGACCTTGCCGACCCAGGGATCGAACCCTGGTCTCTCATGTCTCCTCCTTTGGCAGGCAGGTTCTTTGCCACCAGTGACACCTGGGAAGCCCAACAGAGGGCTTTGTGTGTGTGTGTTGCTTAGTCGTGTCCAGCTCTTTACGACCCCAACCACCAGGCTCCTCTATCCTTGGGATTCTCCAGGCAAGGTTACTGGAGTGGGTTGCCATGGCCTTCTCCAGGGGATCTTCCCAACCCAGGGATCGAACTCGGGTTTCCCACGTTGCAAGCAGATTCTTTACCTTCTGAGCCCCCAAGGAAGCCCATGGTGTAAATGCTTTGTAAACACTGAAGGGTCACGGAGGACCCAGGCCCAGCGCATGGTCAGATTTCTCTACGTTGGTCTCCTTCCAACTCAGGTGTCTCTCCCGTAGACACCCCTGGATTCTCAGAACCCGGTAGCTCCTTCTAGGCGTCCACACAGGATGGCAGAGATGCGGGCTTGACTCTCTCTCCCCAGGTTTCCCTGCTGAGGTCTGCTGTCCCTCGCTGCACTGCGGGGGAGCTCTCCTCTGAAGAGGGACGGCTTGGCACCTGACAGAGTAACTCTCCAGGCTGATGGTAACCACCAGGGTCACAGAGGTCTCCGGGGCCTTCCCGGATGGTCCTAGCCCTGCAGGTGTGCCGTGTCCTTCAAGACCTTCAGGAAGGGAGCAGCTTCTAGCCCTTCCCTTGGTGACTTGTCCTCAAAGCCGACAACCATCTGCTGTCACACCCCTTGTTGAGCCAGACCCCTCATCCCGTGCGCCAATGGGGGTGGCGGGTGGGGAGCAGGGACCACTCCAAACTCTGCACCCTGCTGAGCCCCACCATATCACATGAGCCCCTGGGACTCAGGCCAAGGGGGAGGCCCTGGAGACTGGAGCCCCAGAGCTGAAGAAGCCAAGAACACAGTGTGAGTCACCTTTAATGAAGAGCGTTTCTTAAGTAAATGACTTAATAGGGCAGTCACATCCAATAGAGGCGTGATTATGAGGCCTAAGACCAGGTGGAGATGAATGCCGAGAGAGCGGTGGGTGGACTCCACTGTGGCCTGACCCTGTGGTCCAGGGGAGAAGGCGGTGGAGGCAGCAGGGGAGGGCTGTCCTCACCGCCGCCCCCGTGTGCCCACCCAGCCACCCGGATCCCTGCGCTCAGGGTGGCGGGTGGGGGAGCCTCCGGCATGATGAAAGCGCAATCACAATAAACAAACACTAATTAAAGTGTCCGCATCGACTGTCCCATTAGCCCCTGAATCAGCCCGACAAAGCCTCGCCCGACGCGGTGGATGCTGTCCAGGACGAACTCCCTTTCATTCTAGAGCTTCCCTGAGACAGTGCACATCCCCAGCCCATCCTCCCCCGGCCCCGGAGCAAGAGCCCTCCTGTCGCCTGCCTGGTGCCAGCTGAGTGGCCCCTGACCCCAGAAGTTTGAATTCGGTTCCTTCAGGTCTGCCACAGACTCAGAGATACTGGAATCAATTCCTCCCTGGGCTGTGAAGCGGTCCCCAGACCAGCCTCCAGCTCTCCTCCCCGAGAAGCGGTCTAGTTCCTTGTGCAGCCCCGAGGCAGAGTTTGATTCTGTTTCTTCGTGGCCCCGGGCAGAGCCTGACATTTAAAAAGATTTCCCAGGACGTGAGGTCACATTTACCAGTGGTTCTCATACAAAAATTAGCTGGAGAGCTTGTTGGAACCATTTCTCAGGCCCTGCCTCATGCCAGAATTTCTGATTCAGTTGGACTCTGGATTTTGATGTCTCTTAAGCGACAGGTCATGCCAAGGGTGTTGGTTGGAGGATCCAGGATGCCTCTTCACAGGGGACACTCTTTTGGCCAAGAAGTGATGGACTGGAGAGCTTACACTGTGTGTTCCAGCTGGACTTCTCTGTCCTTCCCGAGTCAACCCAGACCTGCTCTCCGGATTTCTATATACTCATCACTCTTGACCCTCAAGCTCCGCTTTCCTGTTTGTTCATGCGATTCCGTCCACCCGGGACGCTCTTCATCTGTGTAAATACGATTCAGCCTTGAAGACTCAGACCCAGGCCGCATCCCTCACAAAGCCTCCTTGGGACCCCNGCATCGACTGTCCCATTAGCCCCTGAATCAGCCCGACAAAGCCTCGCCCGACGCGGTGGATGCTGTCCAGGACGAACTCCCTTTCATTCTAGAGCTTCCCCGAGACAGCACACATCCGCAGCCCATCCTCCCCTGGCCCCGGAGCAAGAGCCCTCCTGTCGCCTGCCTGGTGCCAGCTGAGTGGCCCCTGACCCCAGAAGTTTGAATTCGGTTCCTTCAGGTCTGCCACAGACTCAGAGATACTGGAATCAATTCCTCCCTGGGCCGTGGAGCGGTCCCCAGACCAGCCTCCAGCTCTCCTCCCCGAGAAGCGGTCTAGTTCCTTGTGCAGCCCCGAGGCAGAGTTTGATTCTGTTTCTTCGTGGCCCCGGGCAGAGCCTGACATTTAAAAAGATTTCCCAGGACGTGAGGTCACATTTACCAGTGGTTCTCATACAAAAATTAGCTGGAGAGCTTGTTGGAACCATTTCTCAGGCCCTGCCTCATGCCAGAATTTCTGATTCAGTTGGACTCTGGATTTTGATGTCTCTTAAGCGACAGGTCATGCCAAGGGTGTTGGTTGGAGGATCCAGGATGCCTCTTCACAGGGGACACTCTTTTGGCCAAGAAGTGATGGACTGGAGAGCTTACACTGTGTGTTCCAGCTGGACTTCTCTGTCCTTCCCAAGTCAACCCAGACCTGCTCTCCGGATTTCTATATACTCATCACTCTTGACCCTCAAGCTCCGCTTTCCTGTTTGTTCATGCGATTCCGTCCACCCGGGACGCTCTTCATCTGTGTAAATACGATTCAGCCTTGAAGACTCAGACCCAGGCCGCATCCCTCACAAAGCCTCCTTGGGACCCC
>SJYA01006834.1:0-24068 GCA_006410615.1 Neotragus moschatus
TCTGTTTATTCTGTTATTAGGAAACCAATTCAAAAGAGCATCCGCTCAGCTTCCCAGAGCCTTGGGGGGTATTTAAAATTGCGTTTGATAGATGAGTTCAATAAACAAAAATCTGTGAGCTGCTCATTTATCATAACAAACCGATAAATTTTTAGTGACTGAAAAGAGAAACAAGACTCGTTTTTTCCTTAAAACAGCAAACTGCTTTGAGAATACTTAGAATTACCTAAGAAGATGCTACTAAAATCACTGGGACTTATCAGGGAATGAAAGGAGGGTCCTATTTTGAACAACAAAGGAATTAAATTTTAACCACTAAGCCCAGCCTATATTTCACTCTTCTCATAAATGGTTTATCAACTGTTACTTTAATAAGCTTCACAGCACACTATTGTCTTTTTAACTTGCAACCTTGTTCCCTTGATTCTGCTTGTTTGATAAAACATGCCAATGATAATTCATTTTTGTTAGCATAAAACCACTGTGAAATTATTCTGTTTCACAGAAGGTGTCTGAAGACCTTTAACTATCTGGGGCCATGGAGCGATTTCCCTCTACAAATTGTATTTTTGTCATATTCCTCCTGCCTTGGGAATACAGAAGCTCAAGCTGACCTTTGAGTACAAAGATTGATTATATGAGGGCATGAAGACTACAATGAGAAGAGTTTGGAGCAAACTGAATAAAACACACCAAAGGCTCTTTCTGCTGAAAAAGAAATGCTGTCCCGAGAAAAATGTACAATAACAAGGACACACCACTATTGTAGATTTGACTTTGAATTCTGCCTTGAGTTTCTTTTTAAGGCCTAACATCTTCCCAATACAATCAATATAAGTTTCAATACTAGATCTATGTTTTGAATTTTAAAGGAGAGAAACACTCAAAATTCAGAATTCTTAACAGCTGGCATTCCTCTTAGTTTCAGCCCACGTTCCTTGCCTAAACAATACTGCCAGAAGGTTCTGGTATAGAGAACGTTTATGAAAAGAATCACAATACATAAGAAAAAAGAGGAATAAACATGCCTCAGTTTTCTAAAAGTGCCAACCGGAACATACAAGGAAGGAAGACATTTGCATGTGTCTGCTCTGGAAAATCTCAACACCTTTCTCATTCTGTATAATCTAGGATTCATTTCCCCCACCCAGAATCACTGTCTAATTGGGTTTTATTGTTTAGCTCATTGTCCTTATTACATACACAGGGAATTCTTCACTAACAACATTTTCAAGGCATGGTGACATTTTCGTTTGCTTTGAACATCCGTTAGTGCTTTTCTGTACTCACGCATTCACATAAGCTTATCTATGGACAAAATGGCTATTTTTAAAGCACTATGGGCACGAATTTAGATATATTATGCAACCACTGAAAGTCATGCATGCCAATAATTTTTATAGTTGGAAGAAATACATAAGATACAGTATTTTAAAAAGATATAAAAATTTGCATACATTATGATATAAATATTTAAAAAATAATGTATGTACATATGTATAATACATAATTCACATACAGGGTGCACATATACATTCATATTTCTAGGGATTATGGATGATTTTTATTTACTTCTTTATACCATTCTATAATTTCCATATCTTCCATAATGAATATGATTTTTATTTTATTTTTTTAATCTACTTTTTTTTGTACACACAGTTTTATGTGATTGACTATACTTTGAGGTTTTAGTCAGTTATTTACTGCCATTTTATAGAGAAGGAAACTGCAGCACAGATATGTAAAGTAACTTGACTGAGATCATACTTCTACTACATTTGCAGAGCCAGTAAAATTAAAGCATTGTTTGTCTACACTTTACACAAGGAGTATCACATGGAGTGAACATATCTACATAAAGTTTCAATAAATGTATTTTTCATGTATGTAGCAATATCATTCAAATGTATACAGATAGGAATAAAAACTTATTGAGTGTGGCAAATCTAAAGTTGACAGATAAATTTTAGGTATACTTGAAAGTACCCTTAAGGATCCCTTACATCTCCATTGTGTTTTTTTTTTTAATTATTATTTTTAATTTTTTAATATAAATTTATTTATTTTAATTGGAGGCCAATTACTTTACAATATTGTATTGGTTTTGCCATACATCAACATGAATCCGCCACGGGTGTACACGTGTTCCCCATCCTGAAGCCCCCTCCCAAATCCCTCCCCATATCATTCCTCTGGGTCATCCCAGTGCACCAGCCCTGAGCCAAATAACGTTATTAAAAAAAAAAAAATCCCTGCAGATTTAATTAAAGCCTCATTAAAATGTTTTCCACTGTTGCATGATCCAGGACAACCTGACAGATAAAGATGTGCATATAATGAGGCTCCTCTGGTGTTTCCATAATTATACCTTTTGAGACGGAGTCTGAGATACATTTGCCTTTGGTCAAAATTCTGTTCGAGAGAGAGGAAAGGCAGACAAGGATCCTGCAGCAAGCCGGGCAACTCTACACGGACTCACACAACTCAGATGTCGCTTTCAAACTTACAGCCTTGTTAGTTAATTTCCAACCAAGATGAATATTCTGGCAAAAATTAATAGCTAGCATTCTTAGTGATTAGAATTTCAAAGAAAAAAAAAATTACATTTTTCTTGGGGAAACAGTATTAGATAAACCTGTGTTAAACAGATTAGTGGTTTGCTTTAATTTTTTTTTTTGTTTTCTCTCCATGCTGGGGGTACTTACCACTTCCTGTCCATTTCTGGTATGGATACAGTTCTTTTTTTCAGCCTATGGCATATGAGTATTTCTCCGTCTCACCCCGCCTCTTTTTTTTTTTTACTACCTCAGTAAAGGTCATCCCTTCTTTCCAACATAGCCTTTAAGATTATATATCATGACCTTTATCTTTCTGTCTGCTTTGCCAACGTATTCAGACAGGAAGCAGGAAAAAAAGTTGTTTGCACTGTCCAGGTAGGACTTTCTCTATTTAGCCATTGCTGGGTTCAGAGCTTGCCTTTGGGTACGTGTCCTCTAATGTTTTGGGTCTTTCCTTTCCTGCTCCTTAACTGTTCTATTTCCAATGGGAGTTTTATATCCATGTGACCAACATCAATGCTGTCTGTTAGTTTATGGCTAGCACAACTGAAATAATTCAGGACTTTTATTTATCAGAGATTTAAAATATTGAAAGAATCAATACAACTAGGAGGAGTATTTGAACATAAATTGCTCTGGCCAGAACACCAAAACAAGGCAAAAGGTTAAGTCTGAGGACTTTCATTTAAAATCAGCCCACATGGTGTAATTTATTTGAATAATTAGAGCCCTCCTATCAGCTACTTGGTCAATTTAACACCCCAGGGAATGAATACAAATAGATATTTTGTGCAAACAAACATCTCTGAGAAAAATAGGACACTCTCTCAGTAATGAGTATTGTGTATTGCAAGGAGAAAGGTTGATCTCATTAGTGAATCAAATGGATGATGTGTGATGATATACATTTGAAATATTTCTAAATTTCTCTTTAAATTCTCTTCAGGCTGGTGATCCCCCAAAGACCAGATGAAGAATAGAGAGGCTACACTGGCCACTGAAATGGCTTTTGGTGAAGTATTTGTCTTCACATAATCTAGGAGGTGACATTCTGATGGACCCACTAATTTCAACATATAAATACCATAGCTTTTTCCCTGCAGTATGAACTGAGTCAGCCTAATGGTTTCTTCCTCCCAAGTTAAATAACTTAATAGCATTTTTATTCATAAGTAGAATAAAATGGCAACTACAGGAAAATAATTTATGTATCCTTAGAATTCTTCTCTGAAACCATTAAGACTATACTAGGTATATAGCCCAATATAAATATATAAGCATATATTTAAACTTCTTAATATTATATGTATATGCTATCAAACACAAAAGGGTAAACAGACAGCAACATATAAAAGTATATCATAGCATTTGGATTTTAGGCATATATGGCACCTCCTGAAATCTTACTGTTTGAAAAGAACTGGTTAAATCTAATATTTAAGGTTACTCTGCTAATAAGACCTCTAGGTTTCTAATCTTTCAGGAGCTTCAAAGTCTTCCTTGATCAACTCAACTTCAAAAAGAAAACATAGTCCAGCCTCAGTCTCCACTGAGATATTTTACAAGCTGAATGGACTAAATGGGAATCTCATTCCTTACTGTACCAATATGTTGCTGTTCAGAAATGGGTTCTAAGGTGACTCCAGTTCTTTCAAAGACATACAGTTCAAACAGTGTGTGCAATGTCCAAAGAATTCATTTTAAGTCTGATTAAATCTCTGGACAGTTTGAGTAAACACTTAAAGCTACTATGTTTAGGCTATAATTATTGATTTCCTTACAAAATATATACAGAGCATTGATAAACTTGGTTATTTTAAGTCATACTCAATAGTTCAGTATGAAACATTTAGCATAAATTATTTAGTATAAAGTCATCTCCTTTTTCAATTTAATACAAAATAGAAACAACTTTGAGCTAAGTTTTTAGGTCACTTTGCTAGAATGAGATGTTATGGAATATCCTGTGTATAACTTCAAAATTTTTATGTTACAGTTTACCCTACTCCCCTTTCAGAATGTAGTTTTTTCTTTAAAAAGCCTGAGTTTTTAATTTTGCAGATGCTATTTGTGTAATATTATTAGCGTATAGTGCATTTGTTATAAGTGTATCTTTGACTTAGACCTAATGAAATACATTTTGAATAATTCCTATAGTGGTTCTCAATATCCAAAGAGTCACAAATTTCTATAACTGCTAGTGGAAAAATCCTATTTCCTATATACTTTATGTTGTCATTAGAAGTGTGTTTGCATTAACATTAAATTAATGTTTTAAAATATATTACATCTAGGCCAAAAATGACTTGATAACAAACTTCAGCATAACACACAGTACTATCTTCTAAACAACTGCAAGAAAGCAAGATTCGGGAGAATACATTTTCAGAGCCAGCATATCCAGCATACAACTTACAACATCAAATATTACCACTTTAAGTAAATAGAACAGAGGAAGAATGGAGCTTTCTTAACTCATCAGATGGTAACTTAACACAAAACAACAATTGCTTAAGATGATAATCCCTCCTACCTTACCTGGCAGAGAAGAACGACTTAAAAGAGAGGCAAGATATGGTTTAACTCAATTTCTTTTTTCCTTGAACCTCAAATATAGCAAATGAACACACCACACAAAACGTATAAGAATTTAAATGTTAAAGGTCATAAGGTTTCAAAAGCAGCCCACTAATTGTTTCTAATNGAGTCACAAATTTCTATAACTGCTAGTGGAAAAATCCTATTTCCTATATACTTTATGTTGTCATTAGAAATGTGTTTGCATTAACATTAAATTAATGTTTTAAAATATATTATATCTAGGCCAAAAATGACTTGATAACATACTTCAGCATAACACACAGTACTATCTTCTAAACAACTGCAAGAAAGCGAGATTTGGGAGAATAAATTTTCAGAGCCAGCACATCCAGCATACAACTTACAACATCAAATATTTCCACTTTAAGTAAATAGAACAGAGGAAGAATGGAGCTTTCTTAACTCATCAGATGGCAACTTAACACAAAACAACAACTGCTTAAGATGATAATCCCTCCTACCTTACCTGGCAGAGAAGAACGACTTTTAAAAGAGAGGCAAGATATGGTTTAACTCAATTTCTTTTTTTCTTGAACCTCAAATATAGCAAATGAACACACCATACAAAACGTATAAGAATTTAAATGTTAAAGGTCATAAGGTTTCAAAAGCAGCCCACTAATTGTTTCTAATGATTATATTTGCACTTACTGTACTCTATATAAAAGTGACAGTATTAAATAAGATAAAACAAAGACAGAAAAATTTAATGGGACTAAATTACATTAATGAATTGTCAANACAAAACGTATAAGAATTTAAATGTTAAAGGTCATAAGGTTTCAAAAGCAGCCCACTAATTGTTTCTAATGATTATATTTGCACTTACTGTACTCTATATAAAAGTGACAGTATTAAATAAGATAAAACAAAGACAGAAAAATTTAATGGGACTAAATTACATTAATGAATTGTCAAAGCCAAAGTGTAACAGTTGATTATTTTCTCCTGAATTATACATTATATAAAATCAGTAATATGGAGGCATCAGGCTGATAAAGAAAGACCTAAAATATCTCAATAACTTTAAATTTTGTTTGCCTATTTGGATAGTGAATACTTTTATATGACTAGTTATAGCAGGAAGAATACATACCCTGTTCTAACACTCCTTCTTCTTGTTTGGGCTGCTGTAGTAAAGAAGTCTTGTCTTTGTTCTCTGTTTCTATAAGGGATCAAAAGAGCTGAGCATAAATTTGCAGTATATATCACACACTGTAAATAGTTTTTTGGAAATATACTATCAACATAAAAATATTTTCAGGATCCTGTGTTTCATATAAACAATAGTATTAAGAATTCTTATGGTAGAAATGCCCTCCTGATTCACAAAAACTCTATCATGACTACCAAGCGCCAGACTCTGGCTTAACACCAGAGTCAACTACCATTGCAGTGATACAGACATGATATAGAATTTTGAAGATGCACTAATAAAACTGCTTGTATTATTTTCTAAATTGAACTTAGGATATTTTCAGAACATTTAAAAGTACATTTTTAAAATATATTGGAATTTTAATAAATGACCTGCTTGCTATATTAACTTTTTAAATAAAATTTCCTGTAGAAAGAGATAAGAAGTTTTTCTGGCATTAAGACTGAACTTGTAATACTCAGTCAAGTCTCATCATACTTCATCCAATAAAAAAGTATGGGTTTTGCAATTTTAAACTGAAGAAATGACAATCATGACCATTTTGCAGATGAACAGTAAGTTAAAGAACAATTCTTCTCAGGTGCTCAAAAAGACTAAGGCTAGAAATGCCTCATAAATCAAGAATTGTTCTTAGCTTGGAGACACTCATTAAACAGATAATGTAAGGTATGATCAGAGATGATAACCATTTCCATTTACAAACAGTGGTACTCTTTAGAACATGGTATATAAATTCATAAATTACACAATTCATTACTGGTTATGGGAAGAATGAAATGAGGAAACTAGAAACACGAACTACATGGAGAAAGATCTTTATTTACAGACTTGGTCCCGAACGAATCGGTTTCATCACTAGTTGAGAGTTTTCATTTTAACTGTTTTGACAGGGACGGGAGGGGAGGGAGAGGAGAAAAAGGGCAAAAGAGAGAATTAGATTCTGTGAACACGTGCAACTGCCTGACAGAAGGAGAATGATTTGAACTATTAATCATAGAGTCAAGCAAAACACATAAGAAAATGAAAATATAAAAACATATGTTGCTTTAAATTAAGCATCAGTTTTACCTTTGTGATGTCCGTGCATCATAACCATATCGGATTTCACAGGAATTGGAATATTGGCCTCTGGTGGTATGGTTCTGAATATATCCGGAGCTACATTCTGTGTACAGGTCATGAAAGAAACTGCATGCTTGGCTTCCATGTAATACATAATGTATAAGTTGCACATTTCATCACTAGACGTGCCACTGCAGGCAAAAAACAAAACAAAGAAAACAACCAACCAAACAAAAAAAAAACCCCACAGACACGACAGATTAGTCATTCACATAAAACACATTCTTCATGCAAAAAAATGTAACTGGTCAACCTGCCAGCAGTAGATTCAAAGGTGGACATATTGTGCATTTATTTTATAGCTTTCATTAAAACCCATCACAGTTTTTTCAACATCAAGAGCATACTGTCAGTGGCATTTTTCCACTTAAAAATGGAGTATCCTTTCGCAGTCACTCCATGGACATCACCAAATACTACAGATGGAAATGATGTTTTAATTGCAATAAGAGGCTTTCTTTTCTCTTCTAAATCCTTTTATTTTTTAGTTCTTCTTCTATTCGTTATAACTCATTGATAAAGCAAAGTATTTTTCTCATGGGGAAATTTAATTATTTACTTATAACAATAAAATTCAGAACAGTTCAACAGAAATATATATTATTTACAAGCTTAGGTTAAAATGGCTTTTTCCATTTAACCACGAGAGTCCGGGATCTCGCTTTTGGTTACTGCCTTGTTCCTGAGGGTGAGATGAATCAAGAATGATGTGCTGATACTAGGACATCATAAACGTATCTCTGATATCTGACTTGGCACCTTGATTTCTATAGTAGGGAAGAAAAGAATGCCTGAGGAATGATACAGAGTGAAAGCAGGCCTAATCTCTTCTAAGAGCTCAGATCTGAATGGGGCAGTGCTGGACAACTGAATAACTCAAGGTTAAAAATAGGTTTTTAAACAGTGGGGTGGTCATTTCCAGGAAAAAATGTTTCAAATAATATAAATCATGCCTGATAGTTTATAAAACATGTTTTCTTCTTCCTCAGTTCACATGGGTTATCATGTGTTTCATACTCTTTTCTATTATTCGGAAGGAAATGTTTAGGTACACCATCGCAAAACTTTTATAAACCAAGGTGGTTCCGGCAAAGGAACATTTCCTTTTTGGTACTGGTTCTGATAATTTTTAGCAAGCCTCTACTAATAAAAAACAAGCTCTGAAATGGACTATTTGCTGTACAGAAACACGTCAGTGTTGATTTTTCCAGCAATGTCACGCAGCACTTATTTCTTCTCCATAGCAACAGTAATGACATCAGCAAGGGAAGGAAAAAAACGAAGAAAAATCTCTTCCAAACAGGGATGTGGTTTTTCTAAGCTCTGAAAATGGAGAGCCCCTGAGAGACCACAGGAATGGTCATGGGAAACTCTGTCTATGCTTTGAAAATAATTTGGCTTTTCATCCTCCGAATCTGATACCTGTCAGGGTAAATGCCTCTCCCATGAAACATAAGCAAACAGTGACGTGGAATCCCAAACAAACACCTGTTCCCTACACGTATCTTCATGTGTCAAAACACCATTGCTAAGAATTATATTTTAGCAGCTTAGGAGTTGGTCAGAAAATTATGTGCTATAAAAGGAAGAGGTGGAGCCAAAGTAATAAGCTGGAGCCTCTCACTATATTATCTGCCCTCCCCCATCAAAATGAGGAAAAGGGTATATAGACTAAGACAGAGAAATGAGGGAAAAGGACTTTAAGATGTGGCCCTGGTTCAGAAAACCCTGAAATCATGGTGCAGAGCAGGAAAGTGAAATGAAACCTTCCCAAATTAGGGAAAGGAAAAAACTGAGTAGGTTTATATAATAATAAAGGAAACTTGCAATTAACCCATGGAAAGATCCTTCTATATTTTATCCACTTGGGAATACTGTGCCCATGTTCATCTCTAAACATGTGTGATTTTGTGAAACCGCCTCATCAGTTCACCAAATATAGCTCTTTTGAGGCATTGACTCTACGATACAATATTGAGCTGATTAAATAAGAATCTGCACAAAGAAAATTTCATTAAACAGCTGAAGGAAAAGAAAAGCCGTACTTTCTTTCTTTCCATCAATAATTGAACTTGTAGTCAAAGGAACTTTGAGCTCCAATTTGAGAAACTATCATATCTTAAACATGTTACGATTCAAATGATCCTTAGTATCAGCCAACACAGTTTGCCTATATTATTCTACATTCATCTTTCTTTCACTCAAAAGATCTGACTTTAAACCAAGTTGCTTTCTATGTTCCTAAGGAAGAATTGTAACACATCCACCTTCTTTTCCATAGAGAATAACATATGCAATTCGACTCTGTCAACCTCATGCTTGTTAACGTGAGTGAGTGTGGAGGAGGACCGTGTTCTGACTGCTCCTCTGGCCCCACCAAATG
Organism: Neotragus moschatus; assembly: GCA_006410615.1. NCBI lineage: Eukaryota > Metazoa > Chordata > Mammalia > Artiodactyla > Bovidae > Neotragus > Neotragus moschatus. Next base: position 9,827 of record SJYA01006834.1, read on the forward strand.
GCCCTTTCAACAGTCCCTACTGCCACTGTTGATTCCCTGAATGATGACGGTGAGTATCACCTAGATCCCCAAACTACAGGTCTGCTTTTCTCTCCTTTTCATGCATAATAAGGTGCGTAAGTGACAATTACTTCTTTTACAGCAGCTAGCTTTAATTCTGACAGTGTGTGGTTAGCCTGAAAACAGTAGGTCCTAAATAACTATCTGTTGAATGAAGAATAAGTCATTTGTCTTAACAGATGCCTATAATTTACTACAGGTAGCATAACCTGTTACCCCATACATTATACTGCTGCGTCAGGTCAATATTATGAACTCAATTTACAGCATTTCTCATAAATATTTACGTCTGTTTCTCTTTCATCTATCCATCTATCAGGGTTTTAAACAAATATATAATTTCATATTATAAAGATATGTAGTAGACATTTAAGAAAGTATCAAGTATTCTGAAATGCACCCTTTATAAAAATCCCAATACCGTAGAGCAGCGTGACTAGATTTCAGACAGTGATCCACCACCCTGGCGATTCCCTCATCCCTAGCCCTGCACATATCTTCATGTGTCATGCTAGACTAGAAAGTAGCCAGTGACGGCAAAAGACTTTTTGAAAAGAAATATGAAAACTTTAAAGAAGTTATTTTGCAAAGCTCTGAATTGTTTCTTAAAAGGTTTCCTGGTGCTTTAAAACTTGTACACTACTACGAACCCACGTGGGCTCAGTAGCGTCTGCCGCTTTGTCACCTGAGGACTGTAGTCCGGCAGGCTCCTCTGTCCATGGGATTTTCCAGGCAAAAATACTGGAGCCAGGTGACATTTCCTTCTCCAGGGGATCTTCCTGACCCAGGGAGCCAACCCATATCTCTCTTGTTTCTTTCATTGGCAGGCAGATTCTTTACCACTAGCGCCACCTGGGAAGCCCTAAAACTTTAAGGGCTATTAAGAGGTATATTAAGAGGCTATTGACCATATAACTTATTTGCATATAATATACTTTAAATGCTGATTAAAGTGTTGTGCTTGGTAACTACAAATATTTATTAGACCTTCTCAAATGTATATGAAATAACTGTTTCCAAATGAAAAATATGACCAACAAAATTGATCAAATTGGTAAATATTACCTACCAATTCTCAAGAATTAATTCTAAATTTTAGCATATATACTTTTAGGCAAATTCACTGACTTAATTAGCTTATTTGGCTCACTCAATTAAATTCTTGTTTTGGATGTTTAAAGTTGACTAAACATTTGAAATGAACTAAGAGAAGCCTCATGTTGAATATAAAATATACAATGCAGTATCAGGCACAAAATATTGCTTGTGTAGGTTAATTAGTACTATATTGTTAATATATACATTAGAGAAATTTGCCTAAGATATATTACTCATATTTAATGTTTAAAAAGAAATATGTATCTGGGTTAAAATGTTATCATTAAGTTTATTGATATATTTTCTCTTAAATTCACTTGTTTCTAATGGTTGTATTTTGAGTTGAACCTCTGGTTAAAAACTGTCCTGAATTTTTTAAACTATTTCTTATTAGTTAACTCTGACTGCTCTACCTAAGCTTTCGCCAGTCTAAAATTTCTAGCTTAATGCAGAGTTAAACTAGGACCGGGCAGAAGGATCACTCAACTGAAAATCCTACTGGTAAGGCCACTGATGGTACAATTTTCCTGTAAACCTAGTTTCCAGGTGGCTACAGAACAAGCAGGTTAAAAACTGGGAGCCCACTGTTCTTCCAGCACACAGAGGGGACATCTTCTGGCCCCATAAGGCCTCTGGGTAAGTGAGACTTGCGTTTAAGTTAGGCTTTAGGCTCAGGGCTCAAACCTGTGCTAGTGGGAGTGATGTTTGTGTATGTGGGTTGGGGGTTAGATGGGAACAGAGAAGAGAGAGAGATTTACAGAGTATCATTTACTTAAAATGGGCTTCCCAAAGGGCGCAGTGGTAAAGAAACCACCTGACAATGCAGGAGACGCAAGAAGACATGGGTTCGATCCTTAAGTTGAGAAGATCCCCTGGAGTAGGAAATGGCAACCTGCTCTAGTATGCTTGCCTGAAAAATTCCATGGACAGAGAAACCTGGTGGGCTACAGTTCATGAGGTCGCAAACAGTCGGATATGACTGAGCACCCACAACACATGTTTAATTTAAAACACATCATAAATAGACTAGCTTTCTCTTTTTATTGGTTACATTATCAATTGTGATACTATAGTACCCTATGGAGGTGGTATTCTTTATTTTACAAAATGGATGCACTGTTATTACTGAAAAGCATACTAAGTGCTATAGGAATGCTATGCATTTTTATGAGGATTTAATTCATATTTAAATTTATCCCAAATTTCCTGCTTTCTTAGTATAAATTAAATATTCAGAATATAGATTGACCCATAAGTTAATTTCCTATAATTTCTTTCTACTTCGTTTATATTACGAAGTGGCGTTTCTTTTAGCCCACAGGACATTTACAAAAAGATAAATTGGTATAGTCATTTTAGGGTATTATTTTAAAGCAAAATGCACATTTTAAAAAAAGACTAGAATTATTTTGGACTCATGAAACTGAAAGAGGCTCCTAGAGATCACTTTGGCCTCTCATCCTGGTACTATAACCAGTCATTAATTTCCATGGCTGATATTGTTACACAGAGGATACTCAAAAGATAGAATTTGGCAGAAGTTACAAACCCTCCCAAATTGTAAAGGTATCTCTAAGCAAAAAAATAAAAATTCTACTTATTTCACACTTGAACTTGAAAACTAATACAAAGAATGTGCTGAAAGGGACGTGGTTTTACTCCTTTGTTTATTTCAAAGGTTAATAAAATAACGAATGGCATTTAAAAAAAGTTCCAGAGACACTACACTTCATGTATTTAAAGACTGTTAGTAAAGTAAATGATTAGACTTTTTCAAATCTAATTATATCTACTTTGTCAATCCTTTTGTTACCATTTTATGCCACTCAGTAATTGTATTGCTTTCCTCACATCTGTCTTAAATTTAGCAAATTCATCTAAAAGCAAATCTGTTAAAATTTCCTTGTTTAATATAAATCGATAACTTTTTTCTATTTATCATGAGTCTCAACATTGATGCTTATTAATAAAAAATCCTTTCAGGCTGACATAAAAAAATCCTATTCTACCATCTCAAATGCTTTTTTTTTTCATCCACCTGCCTTAGCACCTTTTCTGTATCCCCTAACAACCAGCAGCTAGCGTTGCCATCGTAAGAATCATCTGTGCATCCAGTGCATGTTTTCAGATGTCTCCTCTCTGTAACTCCTTTTTGATCAAAAGATAAATGGTTTAAAGCTCCATCTTCTAGGTGGTGTCAGTAAATATTTTATAACCTAGTTTAAAATGGAAAGGAGGCTCCTTGGTTCATTTCTAACCAAAAAACATGATAAGAGACGTTACCTTTCATTTTTAATTTAGGCAAACCCTTTTTGAAAGAGTTCATAGGGCTTTGGAAAATGTACTTGGCGTTATAAAATATACTTATTTCAAAGCAGCTCAGTATTTTGAAGCTTACTTAAAAGTTGAACATTCTCATAATGAATACATAAAGGTTTTAACAGGTAGGAAAAAAAATCCTGAGCGACTTCACTTTCACTTTATTATATGCAGAACCTATATATTCACCTAAATTTGAACATAGGGCAAAAGGACACTTGAGAAAAAAATTATAATCATTCCATTTTTCTTTATTAAGATATATAGGAAGTAATATACACTGCTGTGGCAACTATAATGTGTGGAGGTGAGATCCTAAAGGTCTTGAATAAGCAGGAAGATAGGAATTATGAAAAACTAAGCACAGGTTCTGCAGTTTGACCAACTCAGTCAGTCCTAAAATCATAAAACGCTAGGGTTTGTCGTAATTGTTTACAAGAGAGAAACATGCGCCATTCATTCATGAAGATAACTGTCACTTATAACCACGCCTTGTCCTAATAAAGTATTTGCAAATAATGGAATCTGTGGAGTCATACCCAATGTGTGTGACTTCTGTCCTCCCTTCACCAGTGAACACACATCTTGCTGCCAGTATGTCACCAAAACTAACATCCACTGGGTGCTCCACTGGGTAGAAGGCCTGCAAAGAAGACAAAGACAATGATTCATCAAAGTTATCAACAAAACCCAGGAACTCACGCTTAATAATGTGAGGCTTGAGGCACCCTGGGTTGAGAGGATGAATACACACACATTCACAGACACCCTGCTTAGAAATACTCAGAGAACTGATAAGGAACCCATCAAATTGGAAACAAACAAACAAAAAAGTTAAACACAGCTTAGACATAGAGTAAAGGTAGATTTAGAGATGTTTAGATTCTAGAGAAATTCTCAAGGGCTCTATAAGGGCTTTACAAACTACTACCTGCTGATTAATACTTTTTTTCTCTCAAAATTGTACCAGATTCCACACACCTGTGGCAGCTGGGGGCTTTGGCGTCCAATCAGGGTCCACTGTCCATTTCTTACTCTGTATCCACTGACTACCTTGCCTGTAATGAACACAAATTATAATTGTATAAGGTATTAGAAATATAAAAGGCATTATTTGTTTCCTTATTGCAAAATAAAATATAAATACTTTCAGAAGCCCGAAAGCTCGGCATTTTAATGAAAACAATATGATGAAAACACACACAGAATTTTAAGGTACTGCACGAAACCTCTTCCACTGAAACAGATGAAACAGATTTCACGTCATATATAATCTACACATTTTACATTTACAGCATTAGCAAGCACAGTGGCATATCATTTACTATATAAAGTTCTTACCTAAATGGTGAGTGTGAACTCTGTAGGCAAAGACATGCATTGGATACTTTTTATAATGGCATGAAATATCAGAATTCACCACTGTTGGAAATGAAAACACAGAAGAAAGTCATTATTCAACTGGAAAATAACATTATTCTTGACTAAAAGTATGTACAAAGTATCCACAAGCAGTTAAGCATGGGGTTTTGAGTAAACACAAACTCATGTACTCAGAGGTATTAAACACTTATTATAGGCCAGCTTCTTACTAAAATGAGTTAAGAACCCCTTATATTCTGTTTCACTCATAAAATGACTAGAGTCAAATCAACATACACTGTCAGTGAAAACCCAGGCTTAATTTGAAACCTTCATCAAGAAATTTATGCAGCTGAAAAAGCTTAAATATTGGTTTTTATTTTTAGAACAGAAGGATTTTTGAAAAATTTATTTCAAACACCTAAAATAATGAGATTGACAGTTCCTGTTGAGGATACATGTCATATACTTTTCCTTCCTTATAGTCTAATACATAGTTGAGTTTTCAATAAATGCCTTTTAAAAATTAGACAGTGAAAAGTAACAAGATCATACTTGTCATTAACTTTAACAGACTCCCAGTAAGAACAAATGAATAATATGACACTCCCGCCAAAGGATAAGATATTTACAGCAATAAATAACATTATACTCATTCTAATAGTTTTTTTTTTTTTTTGGAAATTTAGGAGAAATCAGCTATTATACCCATTTTACAAATCTATGTTCAGACTGGATTTGCTAGCTTTTGATTCTTAATCTGATATTCTCTATAAGTTTATGCCACAGTATAAGAACTTTTTTTTGGCATCTGAAGAATGGATGATTTATTTGTAAAATACTCAAGAATTATATTTAAATTTATATCACTCACTACTTCCCTATGGACCTCAATTCTTGGCATAAAACTGGAAAATAATAAACTGCTGGCTTGGAATANTTTGCTAGCTTTTGATTCTTAATCTGATATTCTCTATAAGTTTATGCCACAGTATAAGAACTTTTTTTTGGCATCTGAAGAATGGATGATTTATTTGTAAAATACTCAAGAATTATATTTAAATTTATATCACTCACTACTTCCCTATGGACCTCAATTCTTGGCATAAAACTGGAAAATAATAAACTGCTGGCTTGGAATAACACAAAAACCTATTTTAACTTTGAGGATAATAAAGAACTGGTTTATTTTTCAGAGACTCAAAAATATTGGTCATTTCAAGTGTTTATAAAAGAGGTTCTGTAAATCCATCCTTAAAGATTAGGTAATGAGGTAATGGTAAATTCTAAAAGATCATTACTCACCTTTCCCTCCTGGTGGTATAACAGTGTCAACAGACATCATAAGGTACATGCCAGCAATTAAAGGCTGTCTGCACAAAATAATAACATTTATTTCAACTATTGGAAAACGTCAAAACAATTGCCTTGGAAAAATAAGGTATACTTCAATGCATTGATCTATAAAATATGATTCATGGGGAATGAGGTAGAATATATATATTTTTCCTGAGAATAACTTATTTTCTTGGGCAAATAGCTGAATACACATTTTTGTGGCATGGTAAATGTTTCTACATGTGTGTGTGCGCTAAGTCAATTCAGTTGTGTCTGACTCTTTGTGACCCTACGGACTGTAGCCTGCCAGGCTCTTTGTCCATGAAATTCTCCAGGCAAGAATATTGGAGTGGGTTGCCATACTCTCCTCCAGAGGATCTTCCTGACCCAGGGGTGGAACTGGCATCTCATACGTCTCCTGCATTGGCCAGGGGGTTCTTTACCATTAGTGCCATCTGGGAAGCCCAATCTCTAAATGGCTCCTGTAGTGGTTAACATGTCAAGTGGTTATATGTCAAGTCAGCTAGGCTGTAGTGCCAAGGTATTTAGTCAAGCACTAGCCCAGATGTTGTTATAAAGGTATTTTTGAAGACATAATTAATATCTAAACCACTGTCTTTGGGTAAAACAGATTATGGTCCAAAATGTGGATGAGTGTCTTAAGAGAAAAGACTGAGGTCCTCGGAAGAGGAAGGAATTATGCCTTTGGACCCAAGATGGCAACATCAGTTCCTGCCAGGATTTCCTACCTTCTATTCTGCCTTGAATGTTTTAGACTTGCTAGACCTCACAACTGTGTAGGTCAGTCCCTTAAGGTACATTTCAGTTTCTCTTTCTCTTTTGTTCTCTCTCCCGCTCATACATTCGATTGGTTCACTTTCTCTGGANGTTCCTGCCAGGATTTCCTACCTTCTATTCTGCCTTGAATGTTTTAGACTTGCTAGACCTCACAACTGTGTAGGTCAGTCCCTTAAGGTACATTTCAGTTTCTCTTTCTCTTTTGTTCTCTCTCCCGCTCATACATTCGATTGGTTCACTTTCTCTGGAGGACCCTGAACAATACAGCTCCCAGTGACCCTGAACGATAGAGCTCTGACATCCTTGCCCTTGTTCAATTGTCTTCCCTAGATGCAGGCTGGACCAAGTAACCTGACCCAGTAATTTGTTATCTCTAACAAACAGAATATAGCAACAATAATTTTTCTTTTGTCCATTGGATTGAGTAGGAAGACCTGTGGTCACCACTTTCTCGACCTATGGGACACACATCCGTAACTTCTGAGATGAGAAAACAGAAGTGCTCTGGCTTCCACCTTGGACACCCTCTTGCGTTTCCCCTGGCTGATGGTGAGGGGCGGACAGCAACAGCCATGTTGAGAGCTGCCCTGTTTAGAGCCCACACGAGGAGGAAACGAGGGGGTCCTCCAGCTCATGGCCAGCAAGGAACCAAATTCCGTCAACAGTAGCGTGAGAGAGCCCGCAAGCGAATCGGCCCCAGTCAAGTCTCCAGATGGCTGAGATCCTGGCCGAGATTCTCACTGTGGCCTTTGTGTCAGACAACCAGCACCCAGCTAAGCTGTGCCCGTATTCCTTAGCCACAGGCAACTGGGACAATAAATGCTTGCTGTTTNCGTGAGAGAGCCCGCAAGCGAATCGGCCCCAGTCAAGTCTCCAGATGGCTGAGATCCTGGCCGAGATTCTCACTGTGGCCTTTGTGTCAGACAACCAGCACCCAGCTAAGCTGTGCCCGTATTCCTTAGCCACAGGCAACCGGGACAATAAATGCTTGCTGTTTTAAGCCTCTACGTTTAGAATAATTTGTTATACAGCAGTAGATAACTAGCATAGTGGATTTCCCACTTTTAAGCTCTTGAAGATCTCAAAAGCTGTCACTTAGCTAGAATAACCGAGGTACTTACGGCAGGCGTGTGAGGTGTAAGGNGGGACAATAAATGCTTGCTGTTTTAAGCCTCTACGTTTAGAATAATTTGTTATACAGCAGTAGATAACTAGCATAGTGGATTTCCCACTTTTAAGCTCTTAAAGATCTCAAAAGCTGTCACTTAGCTAGAATAACCGAGGTACTTACGGCAGGCGTGTGAGGTGTAAGGAAACACCAGAGCAGTCCTTGTGATTATCTGAAAATACACACACAAAATACACATCTTAAATATGAATAATGAATTTCAAACTAAAGATGTTAATTAATAACTCAATACTAATTTTAAAAACCCTACATATTTTGCTTGCATGGTGTTTTACAGTTTACAGAGTACTTTCATACTCATAAAATCCATTTAATTCCAATGTATCACAGAGCAACAACAGAACTATCATTTCAAGTAGTCTGTAGCTTTTTCTTGACTCATCAAACTGACCGGTTATCTGCTTCCTAGCAGACACACTAAAATTCTAGTCATAAATGAGCTCACAAAAGAAAACTATGCCCACTCTCAACAGACTATCTGTATTGCTGAAACATCCAGAAAAGCTCGTGAACTGAATTGCTTTTATTCTATGGAGATCCAAACAGTTAGCTTTTTTACTTTTCAAAAACCGAATTAGTCCATAATTTGGGCTTTCAAAGTATTACCATTTTCCAGTCTGTAATGTCTCAAATTTATGTATAGAAATCACCTTACTTGGTTTCTAAGCCTCACTCAATCCTACCTTCTACATAGGAACCTGATGGTCATTCTTTTTATACCCTAACTTTAGTGGAAAGTGTTTGAGTATCTCTGTTCCTTTGCCAAGGACACTTCAGAGACCTCTTACACATCCTCTCTCTTCTTTCTTCCTTTGTCTTTCCCAGGTAGAAAGAAGACAGAAATGTAAATCACCATCCAAATTCTTAACTCTTTTGAACTTGCTGATCTTTAACCACAGACACCATGAATAGTAACTCAGACTTACTATTCCTTCCATTCCTGTATATGTTAAATTCTTTCTAAGCATTTTGTTCTAAGGAATTATAAAACCTTATATCTCCACTTTGAGTTGATTTTAATATAACTATTGAGTGTGTATAAGAATAATAGATTTATATTAGAAATTAAGAAATGAAGTATACTAATAAACAGCATACAATTTTTTTAAGAAAAAATTTTCCTTTCATCTGTAATTCTCATAAGAAAAGCAAAGGTAACCTCACATAAAAATGTACAGTAACAGGCAACTAGTAAGATAGACATGTTGATTTACCATAGATAAAGTTAAGACATAGTATAAAAAGTCATGTTTAATACTTCAGTAGCAAAACACAAAGGAAACCTCACTGGATAGTATTAAGCTTGATCTTCACAAAAATAGTACAGAAATAAACGCAACGATGAACATTTTATATTTAATTTTACATTTAACATCACATTAGTGTCAATTTACAGAGACTTTCTCCACTCTCCTAAATCAATTTCAGTGACATCCTATTTTCATAATAATTTCATTGAATTTTTTTTTTTAAATTTCAACTGAGTTTTTTTTTAATCTGTCATATGTTTATTTTTATTTTATTATTATTATTTTTTTACTTTACAATATTGTATTGGTTTTGCCATACATCAACATGAATCTGCCCTGGGTGTATACATGTTCCAAATAGATGAGAAAACAGTAATAAACAAAAGAATGAATATAACAGGTTTATCTTAATTTTTGCCTATGCTTTAGATATAGAAAGGAGAACTGAATACTGTTGTTTAATTTATTAAAATTGTTTACTGTGGAGAACAAGTTTTCCTAAGCGAACTGATTGAGACTTAGTAGATACACCTACTCTGTACCACTTTCAAAATGATTAGCCATTGGATTCACCCAGAATTACCTAAGTATCTCCACTGAGAATAGTGGNTGCTTTAGATATAGAAAGGAGAACTGAATACTGTTGTTTAATTTATTAAAATTGTTTACTGTGGAGAACAAGTTTTCCTAAGCGAACTGATTGAGACTTAGTAGATACACCTACTCTGTACCACTTGCAAAATGATTAGCCATTGGATTCACCCAGAATTACCTAAGTATCTCCACTGAGAATAGTGGAAAGTATATCATTCATTTATACCAAATGAATTCCACACTCCAGAGACTCACCTAAATAGCTGAGCTGTTTTCAGAAAACCTTTATCCTGTGTATAAAAAACTGTCTATTGTCTAAGGGTATCTCGAGAAATGGGGATCATCTGTTCAGTGAGTATACTGAGCTTTGCTATATTCTTCACAACTGGGATACAGTGAAAAGCAGCAGGTCCAGATCTCCTGCCCTCATGGTGTTTCTGCTCTAGTGGGAGTGGAGACACAGAGAAATGGGGTAGGAGGGACAAGGAGAAACAAAATACCAGCCAAGCACATAGGCATGATAAAATCACGCCGCGAGCTCAGCAGGATAAGATGCCCCTGGGCAGCTGTTTTACCTGCTGAGGTCCAGGAAGGACACAGTGGCCAAGAGGCAGGCGACTGCCTAGGCCATGCAGAGTATCTTAAGATTCTGGGTTTCATTTTCTGTCTCCCAAGAAGCTGCTGGAAGATTTTAAGCAGTGAAGGACAGGATCATAGAAGGTGTCCACTTAGCACATTACCTGGCACTTACAGATGACTCATTAATTACTGAATGGTAGGGTTTTGTAATTTTTTATTTTAATTAATAATACCAGGTGAGAATTTCTCCCACTCCCCTAATGTCTGACCAAGCAAAAGGTTCTAAGCGCAATGAGAACTGTCTCTTGGTTTTAGATGATACTCTTGCTTTGAAAGAATCAAGTTAATCACATTTTGATGTTCAACTTGGCTAATATTCTTTACCATGACTTCAAAAAAGCTCCGTGAGAAAAATAAATCAGTTAATTAACACATTTCGGTAACTATTAAATAATTTATCATTAAAGCTGAAATATGTCACAAAATTATAAGTAGTAGGAATATTAGTAACAGTAACATGCCAGCTATTGCCAGTAACTGATCATCCTCTTAGATAACATTCTTGATTAGAATCGTCTAAACTGAGTAGATCTTTACTCAAAAGCATGAAAGTAAGTAAAAAATAACTTTTAATTTGAAGATATTTTCTAAGCACACATCAAAATTTTCACCAAAAGATAACAAATTAAATAATTTCTATATAATTGCTATTTGCTTCCCTACAGAGATTTAAAAGTGATCAATCAATGCCATATTCTGTAAGACAGTCAAGGATATCACACAAAATAACTAATCAGCTAAAAACTCAAGCAGTAATATGAGAAGCTCAATACATTCTGGAGAAAAATATACTGAACTTCTGACTTAGGTATTATAATGACTTTAGGGAAAATTCAATCTCGAGACTTTTAAGTTTTGTTTTATAGAATGTTGTACAGACCTTGTATAGAGCTTCCTAGGTAGCTCAGTGGTAAAGAATCCACCTGCCAATGCAGGAGACGTGGGTTTGATTTCTGGGTTGTGAAGATCCCCTAGAGCAGGAAATGAAAACCCACTCCAGTATTCCTGCCTGGGAAATCCCACTGACAGAGGAGCCTGGTGGGCTACAGTCCATGGGGTCAGAAAAGAGTTGGACACACTCAGGGACTGAACAATAACAAAATCTTATATGGTTAGAAGGCTAGCGAATATACAAAGTGAAAATCTTACCTGTTTAACAAAAAGCTCCAGAAATCAAAATATACAGAAGGAAAACTGGTGAAGAAACACACTTAAAAATCAGACTAAACAGAGTTCCTTAGTCATGGATGAAAGAATTTGTTTCCATCAAGTTTATCTTGTGAATTTGATCCACTGAGTCAGCAAAAAATGAGGAATTCTAAAAAAACTGCTGTGTGCACGTGTGCCTATGTGTATGAGTGTTTAGATATTATGTTTTAGGCTTTAGATAGAAACATCACACTTTATATATATATATATATATCATTATTTATCCACGGGGTAACAATCATAAGACCAGCTGAGTAACTTGAGGAAATTCTTTAACTTAGTAATGGATAAATATTTTAATGATGATATTTTAGTTGAGCAACATGCTAAGAGTTATCACAAAGTAAAGAAAATACTTATAAAGCATATTCATATACATTTTTGATACTGTTTGAATCAATGGCTATGAAAATATATTATTTCAAAATCAAATTTTATTATTGTAAATCATTATGATTTCTTCCAGTTTGACTTTCTACAGTTTGACCTAAGGAGCCTATGTGTTTGCATATACATACACTGAGAAGTTTCAGCAAGAGTAACCTGAACTCCCTCAAACAAGGTTGTCTGGAGGTATGGAGGGCTCCAGGATCCATAGCTATTCCTATTGCAAGTGGCAGCTTTGGAGAGAAGCATATTTCAGCCTAGCGTTTGGTGTGGAGATCATGACCTTTTAACTCCAACATGATCCTAGCCACAGTTATGCAATATTATTTCTATAACCTCCACACTGATCTTACTTCTGAACTCAGGAACTTCCGCTGGTTTTGCATATTTTACTGATGATTTCCAGCGGGCTCTGACTTTGCTTGCCCTTCTACTGTAACACGGCACTTCAGCCAGAAGATATGAAGCCTCATAAGAATTAATTCATTTCAATTCACTAGGCTATAAATGAAGTCTGTCTCTTAAAACGGATGACGCTTTAAAGGTTTATTATCATAAAGAAACACATCGGTGCTTCTGCTAATATTTTACCCCACATGATGAAAAAAATGCAATCAGGACTGAGATAGTTAAGAAAGGTACAGAAAATGAACTTGAGTATCCAAATCATATGCTGGTTGAAAAAGCTAGTCGAGAAATGTAATTCTGTGAGGAGGATGAAAGTAAACAGAAGAGAGGCAAGCAATAGATGGAAAAATTGAAGCATGCCAGAAGACCAGGGAAACGGAACACCACAGCTTAAGTAAAAGTTGAATAGTGATGGGTGAAATAACTGAAATGGCCTGGAATCACAGGATTGAATGTCTGAATGAAAGGTAGAACGGGAAGTGAGGACTATTCTCTCGACTTATATTTCAACATAAATGTTGCACATTTCCAATGTACAATATGTAAGGTTTGTTGGGTGGAAAGTTTAGAATTAATCTTTACAGTTTCATCACACACAGCTATTTGACTACAGCGCCTTACAAAATCATCACCAGTTTCCTCTAGGTCCTCTCTGAGTTCCTTTGTTTAAAAGGAGTTGGATCTAAAAAGTCATCTATTTAATATCTGGTAGACTAGTACTCGTGATCAATACTGACACCACTAAGAAACTTCAGACTATAAATGAGACACCTGTGTAAACAATGTAGCCCTCTATTTGGATCACAGAAAACAGCCAATAAATGTAAGTTACTATGACCATTATTTTTTTTTATTGGTAGATTCTAAAAAATTTCAGGACATGAATATTTTACTTTTAAGAAATTTATTTTCAAAGCTATAGGTCAGGAATTTCTTTAACTGAAGAAACTGAAGCACATCACATTTTGCCAACTTAATAACAGGAATGGAACAAAGCAGGGGGATGGGAATATCAAATGAGCAGAGAATTAGAATTGAAATGGTATGCTAAAGATATTGCACAAAATAGGTATTTTGAAAATGGAAACAGAGATGCTGATTCAGAAAGGTTCAAACTAGGGAGACACAGAACAGAGTCATCAGTGATACCGTGGAATGTCAGTGAGACAAAAACATGGTCTGGTTAAAATGAAATTCTTGCCTTAGGGACTATAGGACCTTGAAGAAGTTGATAATGCACTATTTCAAAGTCCTTCCACGACTTTTAGTAATAAAGATCGCCTTGACCACACTCAAGATAACTCAAGATAACTGTTTCTTTCTAAGTTCTGGACTACAGGAAGTTAGTTCAACAGGATTAAGGCAATTTTTATACTGATTTTGAAACTGTTCTTTTAATTTACATTTATTCACTTGTCCTGTACAGCTATTATCATGCAAAAATCTTGACAGCTCTTCTTTCCAGGTATTTTTACTTATTTATTTTAGTTGTTTTTTCAAAAACAAACTGTTCTCTCTTTTACTGTACTGGGCTGTGGGTGCACGCTCTCTCCAAGGTACACTGGTGAACACCTGGATTTCAGCTACTAAC
>SJYA01006835.1:0-11520 GCA_006410615.1 Neotragus moschatus
CATGGGGTCGCAAAGAGTCGGACACGACTGAGCGACTGAACTGAACTGAACTGAACTGAGTCTTAGCTGTGGCATGTGGTATCCAGTTCCTGGACCAGGGATTGAACCTGGGCCCCCTGCTTTGAGAGCTGCACTGAGTCTTACCCACTGCACTGAGTCTTCCAGAATGGAAATCCCACTTCACTACTACTTTAAATTACTTTCGGTGGAGGACACAAACATCTCAAATCTCCCCAGCCCAGGCTTCATGAGCTTTTCTTTGCATCTGCAATTGGATTCCACTCTTCCACCTGGAACCCCTAGCCTTCTATTTTCCCCTTTGTGATGACCTCACGATGCCTCAGATCACAATAACCTGAGCAGCTGCTGGTTAGTGTGATTCCTAGGACATTAGTACCTGAGGCAAGAAACAGCATCCCTTTCATCTTTGTTTTATTCAGCTGCTTAGTTGTGTCCGACACTTTGTGACCCTGTGGACTGCAGCACGCCAGGCTTCCCTGTCCTTCACCATCTCCCAGAGTTTGCTCCAACTCATGTGCATCGAGTCAGTGACGCCATCCAACCGTCTCATCCTCTGTTGCCCCCTCCTCCTCCTGCCCTCAATCTTTGCCAGCATCAGGGGCTTTTCCAGTGAGCCAGCTTTGAACTTTCTCCAAATGCCGGACGGGAAACTGGACGGTGCACTCATCTGTCCATCAGATAGTTTGTGATGACACGAGAAAATACATCAGCTTCAGTGAAGGTTCAAAACTGTGGTTTGGGAGGAGGAAGAAGTTAGGAGGGGCTCCTCAAGAGAGAGAAGGCTTTGAGATGGGGGACAGACAGCAAACAGCATCGGCAAAGAACAGGCCACCCCTAGGAGTCCCCCTCAAAATCCAATGTGTTTGGACTTTGGAGCAGAGAGCACAGCAGTTTACCTCAAAAGTCAGCTAGAGGACTTCCCTGGTGGTCCAGTGGATAAGGAGCCTCCTGCCAGTGCAGGGGACACGGGTTGTATCCCTGGTCCAGGAGAATTCCATATGCTGGGGAGCAACTAAGCCTGTGTGCCACAACTACTGAGCCCTCATGATGCAATGTGGAGCCCATGCCCTGGAGCCTGTGCCCCGCAGCAAGAGAAGCCACCGAAATGAGGAACCTGGGCACCGCAACCAAGGGCAGCCCCTGGTCACTCAGGGACAGCAGTGAAGACCCAGTTCCATTCAGTTGCTCAGTCGTGTCTGACTCTGCGACTCCAGGGACTGCAGCACACCAGGCCTCCCTGTCCATCACCAACTCCCAGAGTTTATCCAAACTCATGTCCACTGAGTCGGTGATTCCATCCGATCATCTCATCCTCTGTCCTCCCCTTCTCCTGCCCTCAATCTTTCCCAGCATCAGGGTCTTTTCCAGTGAGTCAGCTCTTCACATCAGGTGGCCAAAGTATTGGAGTTTCAGCTTCAGCATCAGTCCTTCCAATGAATATTCAGGACTGATCTCCTTTGGGATGGACTGGTTGGATCTCCTTGCTGTCCAAGGAGAGTCTCAAGAGTCTTCTCCAACACCACAGCTCAAAAGCATCAATTCTTCAGCACTCAGCTTTCTTTATAGTCACACTCTCACATCCATACATGACTCCTGGAAAAACCATAGCTTTGACTAGACGGAACGAAGACCCAGTGCAACCAAAAATGAACTAAACTAAAAAAAAAAACAAACCCAGCTGCAATGTTATGTGCCAGGCTGGATGGCAGGCGGGTTTGAAAGAGAACGGATGCCTGTGTGGCCGAGTTCCTCCCCCATTCACCTGAAACTATCATGACACTGTTAATCAGCTCCACCCCATATACAACGTTTCTGGTGTTAAAAATAAATAAATAAAAACCCAGCTGGAGTTTGTTTTCCTCTGGCCATGACCACATGGGAAAGGAGACAGAGCAAGGACCCAGGGGGATGGGAGGTCCATGCGGGGAGGTGGGGATCCCGACCGACCCACGCTGGTTGCTCTGCCCTGCATCTTCCCAAGCAGCGGTTCAACCGTCACAGCTCACGAGGAAGCCGCCCTTCCTCCTCTGAAAGGGTCACCTACCACCGCCGCCTCTGCGACCCCCTTCCTTGCCCGCAGAGCCAGTACCCATGAGGAGCTTGGGCGACAGGGCCTCCAGTATGCTCTCGTCCCAGGACAGCGCGCTGAGGCCCACGTGGTCCAGCAGCTCGACTGGCTCAGGCCCCGCCTCCCAGGCGGCCACACCCGGACAAAGCTCCAGGCTCCCAGGCTCCGATTCTGCAGGGGGCGTGCTCAGGCAGGGATGGGGCCCGTCACGGATGCCTGCGAAGGGCACAGAAACAAAACCCATCAGGCGATTTCAGGCAGCACGGCAACTACTCGCCCAGCCCCCTGCCCACCCAGCTGCCTGTTATTAGTACGCAGCGGGGATCCACCTAGGAGTAATCTGCCTGGGATCCCCCCTGCTCCACCTCGAACAGGGACCACCACTCCTAACGAGGAGAGCGCGGTGTGGGCCTTTGAAGCTGGACGGATGAGGCGGGCAGCTGGCTCCCTCACGCACCAGCCATGTGGGCTCTACAGCCAGATGTGGGTTCACGAGGTTCAGAGGAAACGATGGTTTACAACAACTGAACCACTGGTGAAGCCCAGTGTTCCAGGCCCTGCAGCAGCCACGCAGCTGCTCCCCACTGAATGCTGAGGAATCAGAAGCCCAGAGAGGTGAAGCGATTTGCCTAAAGTCACACAGTCGACAGGTGGCAGGGTGATATTTGGACCCAGGTCTGACATCAAAAATCACATCACATGACCTCGAAAAGCAGCCACAGTTCGGGGAGCCTGTGCTGGTCCTGCCCTGGCTTCCAGGGCTCAGGGGCTGATCCCAGTGGGTGATTCCTGCTCTCACGCTGAGTAGGGATGGTGGGACGCATAGACATCCTGCCCACACCTCCTCCGGCTCACCTCTCGCTTCCAACCTTGGGTTAAAAGCCCAGGGGCTGGCCCTGCGTGCCCCTCGCCTCACTCCCAAGCTACCCCTCCCACTCCAACTCCCTTGCATCCTTCCAGCCTGACACACAGCTCAGCCTCTGGGGACTTATTCTCTCTTAGGAATGTGTCAGAAAATCTGTTTCCAGGGAACACCTGTCCCGCCCCCACGCATCCTCTGCTGAACCCCGAGGAAGCCAGGTTGACCGAGGCAGAACTTGGCTTGGATCCTTAAACCCAAAGCCAGCACCCATGCTGCAAGAGCCCAGCCCCACGCCAGGATTTAGAATTACTAAGAATCAGTTGGCATCATTTACTCCAAACTCCTCTCGCTACAGATGTGGAAACAGAGGCCCAGACAGAGAAGGGGCTTGCCCAAAGTCACCTAGCAACTTCTATAGGGTCCCTCATTGTCTTTTATTCCCAGGTGGCTCCCAAATTTCAATCCCAGTCCAGACCTGCTTTCTAGAACCTCGAATGCTGACATCACTATGCCTCTTGCGTACATGTGTGCTAAGTCACTTCATTCGTGTCCAACTCTGAGACCCTGTGGACTGTAGCCCGCTGGGCTACTCTGTCCATGGAGATTCTCCAGGCAAGAATACTGGAGTGGGTTGCCAGGCCCTCCTCCAGGGGGTCTTCCCAACCCAGGGAACAAACCTGCGTCTCCTGCCAACTCTCGCATTGGCCAAGGGGTTCTTTACCACGAGCGTGACCTGGGAAGGCCCAGTGCCTCCTGCCCAACCACCCAAATCTGTCCCAGGGCACCACACACGGGGCTCTCAAGCTTTCCTGCAGGACCCACGCCCTCTCAAGGGCCCAAACCGTGACTACCACCCTCTGCTCCGGTCCCAGCCACAGAAGCCAGGAGCAGGACTTCATCCCCGAGTCCTCCTCCTTGGGAATCTCTGGTCGGTCGTCTCCAAGTCCTGTCCCCTCGGGCCTCGTCTACCACCCTTGCTGCCGTGACCCCGGCCAAGCCCCTGGTGGCCACCTTGACAGAGGATGTTGGCCTCACCCTCTGTACTGGAGCCAGGGGCCCTGGCAAAGCTCCCTCTGCCTGCCCTCACTCCTGCGTCAGCAGCCCTCCCTGGCTCGCTATGGCTGTGAGGTGCAAGTCCCTCTCCCCCTCCACGAGGCCCAGCCTTGCCCCTCTTTCCATTCGCCCCCATTCCTGCCCCCTCTTATCTGTCCCTCTGCCCCCACCCCCACCACCCCAGTGGTGCAGGCCTCTTTCCACTGCGAACAGACTGTCTGCAGCACTCACTCATGCTCACACCCCCCACTCATGCTAAAACCCCCCCATGCCTAGAACATGCCCCTGTACCCTCAAAAGCATCACTGCGGATTCGCATCCTCCCAGGAGCCCTGCTTTCCCCTGCCTTGCAGAACCCCACCCCGCTTCCTCTAACTGAACCCCAGCTGAATCTACAGCATCCTGTGCGTTCCTGCCAGGGCACTGAGCCCTCTGTCAGCCTCCTATTTATGTACCTGGCCCCCTCCCCAATCTCAAGACTAAGCTCCAGGAAGGCAGAGGCTACATTTGTCTATCCACTGTGGAGTCCCAAGCACACAGCCAACTGCTTAGCGACCAGAAGGTATGCAGTAAGCGCTTTCTGAGCAGATAAATACATGTGTGTCCCGTGAACCACACCAGCTCCTCGGTCTAGGACAAAGACTAATTCAGAGGATGGGTGACTGTAGCAACCATTAGTATCGGGGAAAAATAGCTCCAAACACAGCTAAGACTTGGTCCCATACTCATATTTGAAGAACCCAAGTCCCCCAGCCCAGACCAGCCAGGACCTTTCCCCAGAACACAGCTGGGCTGGCGGATCTGGCCCACACCTGGCTGGAGGCAACTTTCCTGATGGCTTCACCTGAGACCCAGAAACCGTTTCTCTTCCTTCCTCATCAAACTAAAGCTCACAATTGTTCAAGCGGAAATGACAAGCAAAGGAGCTGCCTTCGTGGCAGATAGGGACACTGCAGAGGGAAAGGAGCCCTGGGGCTGTGACCTCTGCAAGGTCAGCAGAGCTGACCCCAGCTCTGCTCCCCAGAGGGCAGGCTGTGGCTGCCTCCATTTCTCCATCTGCAAAATGGGGGCAATGATTTCCTATCTCTCAGGGCCGAGCCAGACGGCAGGTGAATGTGCTGAGCACTGAGTGATGGCACCGGCACGGCTCCCCTGGTGACCAAGACTGACCAGAAAACTGGCTCAGAGGGCACGGCTGCCGCCCTCACCATACGCACCGTTCTTCTCCAGGAACCTGAGTGCGTCTGCATATCCTTGAAAGCACAGCTCTCCAAGCACCTGTGGACAAACCACGTGATGTGAACCGCCGGTGGAGTCGTCCAGCGCCATTCCGTTCAGCAGCACCCAAAGATGGCAGCTACAGAGCCGGGAGCCCTCCGAGCTCCGAGTTGACACTGCGTGCGGACACGGCTCTGCGCTCCCGGGAGAAGGCAGCCCTGCCCCCGGCAGGACTCCGCTCAAACGACACCCACTCTGCGCGCAGCCTGGGCTGGCGCCCCAGCATGACGGGAGCTGCTTCCTCTGGTCTCCTTTGGTCCCTGGATGAGCCTCCATCCTCACAAATACTGGGGCCTGATCTGCTTGTCATGGGACATTGGGCTGCCTCCTCTGCACCCAAACCACACGGGCACCCGATGCTGAGGACCCGCGAGCACACGCCGTCACGTAGGCTGTATGGCATGGCCTTCTTTCTCCCCAGAGAGCTGTCACTGTACAGATTCTACCAACTTTCTTACTATATTAGGGTGGTAAGGTCCACCACTCTATAGCAACAATCAAAAAAACATTAAACGGGGAATTTCCCGGTGGTCCAGCGGTTAAGACTCCACACTTTTACTGCCAAGGACTCAAGTTCAATCCCTCAAGATCCTACAAGTCTCAAGGCACAGCTGGGGAAAGAAAAAAAAAAAAAAAGATTAGACCATCAAACGCAGTGTAATTCTTGACCGTGGCTGCCAGTAATCACTGGGGGACTTACCTGGTGGCCCAGTGGCTCAGGCTCTGCCTGCCCAAGGCAGGGGGTTTCGACCTCTGGTCAGGGAACTAGACCTTGTGTGCCACAGCTAAGACCCGGTGGAGCCAAATTAATTAATTTAAAAAGAGAATCATGGGGATGATTTAAAAAATAAAACACAAAAACATCCTACTGCCCAGGCTGTGATGTGCGGTGATCAGTCGTGTCCAAGCCATTTGCTCATTTGCCTTGGGATTTCCCAGGCAAGAATCCTGGAGTGGGCTGCCATTTCCTTCTCCAGGGGATCTTACCAACCCGGGGACCAAACCCGAGTCTCTAGCAACTCCTGCATTGGGAGCTGGACTCAGGCTGTGGATACTTAAGCCATAGCCTCTGGAAGTGAGATCTCAGTGGCGACCCCCACCCCTCCGGTTCAATGGCCCCAGGGGATTCCGGTGGCCAGCGGGAGGCAGCCCTGAGCTGAGTTCCTTTTCGAGGATGGGGTCTGTTGCTGTTGGTCCCGTGTGGAGAACAGCTGCTGCTCTGCTCACTCACTCGTGTCTGACTCTTGCTGACCCTTTGGACTGTAGCCCGCCAGGCTCCTCTGTCCATGGGATTTTTCAGGCAAGAATACTGGAGTGGCTTGCCATTTCCTTCCCCCGACTCAGGGGATCTTCCCAACTCAGGGACTGAACCCACATCTCCCATGTCTCCTGCATTGCGGGCAGATTCTTTACCCAGAGGGCCATCAGGAAAGTCTGAACAGCTGCTGGGTCCCCAGGCAAAGAGGGGTGCAAAGGGGAGAACAGCACCCCCAGAACTCCGAGCCCCCCTCACCTTGACATCCGGTGGGAACATCGACAGGAACATCAGGTAGAGGTTCTCTGTGCAGAAGTGCCCGTTGAGCTTGGTGATGCCTTCATGAAGACAGAACGTGGACTTGACTCTGGGGCAGATGTCACTCTCCCCATAGAAGGGCGACACAGTGATGGTCGTTTTGGTATCAGCGAAGGGCATGATATCACTTATTCCTCCATCCACATATCGCTTTTAAGAGAGAAAGAAAAAAAAAAAAAAGGACACACTATCAGAAGCTCTGGGCTGGAGTTTTCTGCGTGTTTCAGATTAGGGATAGAGCCTTCTCAGAGCCACAGGCAGACCTAGTGAGAGTACAGGGCATTTGGAACAACTCTCGCAGCAAATCCCCAGTGAGCATTTCTATGCCAGGCCAGGCTGCAGGCTGGCACTCAGGACTGCCACGTGCTGTTGCGTAGTGTGCACACTGCACCAGAACAGTGCCGGGTCAAGAGGCACACGGAGGCGGGCCCCTAGGCGAGTTCATGAAACTCGCATCCACTAGGGGCGCTGTGTGCACTCAGGGCAGAGTGTGATGTAGATCATGCGGAAAGGAGACAGATGGTCATGGGTTCGATTCCAGAGGCCCGCTGCTGCTGGAGCAATCTTGGCCAAGACACTTAACCTGTGGTCCTGACTCTCTGTCCACACCTGGGCAATGAGAACCAACACTGGAGACTTAAATGACATGGTGAACCTGGGACTTGCGCTCTTAAAAAATGGCATCTTATCCCACAGGAAAGGCACGTCTGGGCTAAGTGCTGCGAGAATCCATTTTCCTATATTCCATGGTAAGCGCTCAGGCACTCCGTTGTGTCCAGCTCTTTACGACCCCATGGACTGTGGCCCGCCAGGCTCCTCTCTGCCCATGGGATTCTCTAGGCAAGAAAACCTGGAATGGGGGTGCCATTTCCTACTCCAGGGGATCTTCCCGACCCAGCAGTCAAACCCAAACTCTTGCATCTCCTGCATTGGCAGGCAGGTTCTTTATCACTGAGCCACCTGGGAAGTCCTCCTATTAATGTATTCATAGCCTTGAACAACGCTAGTGCTCCAAGCCAGGCTGGGGCAGGCACATTTTGCTACAGTTTGGATCAAATCTGGACCTATGAAACCAACATCTTGAATGATTCCGGAAGCTCAAACCATCATAGCCCAGCTGTCGGTGCCCCTGGTGGGGGTGGGGGGGGGCCTTCAAATATCAAAACTGGGAGGCTTTCCCCAGCCAGTCCTTCTGAAAGGAGAAATGCCAGGGCACACTTTGGCCTAAAATGAGTCCCAGCGAGCATCGGGCATGTTCAGGCATGCCTTAGGTATCAGGAGAGTCCTCCCTCGAGGCCAGAAGCGATCTCATACACAGGACTAGTTGCTATATTGTTGCTGTTTGTCAGCATCAAAACCCTCACTGGCAGAAAGGGACTCCGAACCCAACACCAGGAGAGTTAAGATTGAGATGGGAGGAAGCAAGCAACTGTTTTTTTCAATTATTTTTAATTTTTTAAAATTCATGTTTCCTGGAGTCTAGGTGCCTCACAATTCTGTCTTAGTTTCTGCTGTACAACAAAGTCCATCTGTTATACCCACACACACATCCCCTCCTCTGCCCCTCAAGGTCTATTGTAAAGTCCGGTGGCTCCTCTGTCGTGTGGGATTTTTTCCTCCAGCCTGAACTTTCCTGGAGGAAGGTTCTGAGTTTGCTCAGTGGAATCTCAAGAACACTCTGCTCTGATTTTCAGCAGGTTTTATCTGAGGACGCTGAGGGTGTGACTGTGTGTGCACCACGGCGGGGGCAGCCAAGGGGAAGTGCAACAACCCATATTTACCTAATACTTAAGGGTGGCAGGCACCGTGCTGGGCGCCTCGCTGCATTATTGTAGGTAATTGCCACGGCAGTGCTGCAACCGTACACTATTATTGACTCCCAGTTTGCAATTCAACCTAAGAGTTAAGAGATATGTGCAGAGACTTCCCTGGAGGCCGGGTGGCTAAGATCCCACACTCCGAATACAGGGGGGCCGGGTTCAATAGCTGGTCAGGGACCTAGACTGGGGACACCACAGCTAAGAGTGTGCACGCTCCAACCGAAGGGCCAGAGCACCGCAGCTAAGACCCGGCACAGCCGGATCAGCAAGTAAACGTTAGAAAGAAAGGAACACAGCAACGTGGCCCAGCTAATATGGGCTGAAGCAGAAGCTCGAGTCTAGATTTGTCTGCCAGGGAGGGGCTGTGAGAACCGCAGGTGACCACTTCATGGCTCCAGGCCTCAGTCTTCTCATCTGTAAATAGGGCCAGCTGTGTGTCTGTCTGGTGGAAGCTCCGGGGCATGAGTGAGGCTATTCGCAACCTGCCTTTGCAAGTTGCTTTGCAATGTGAGGCCCATACTGCTGTTAAAGCGTGAACATAAAGGGCTTCTGAAGCGCCTTCCTGCTGAGACATGGGGATGTCTCGTCTTCTCTCCCACAGCTGTGACAACCTAACCGGTCTCCAGACGTCGCCAGATGTCCCGGGACAGGGGGACAGAATTATCTGACAACCACTGCCCTGGAAGGAGGCTGCCAGGTGGTCCAGCATCCAGCCCAGAGTCTGCAGGACCAACACCCCAACTTCTACTCTTCCTCCTGAGCCAGTGCTCAGGAATAGCTACATGGGTCTACATAGGTGCTGAATCGAAGCCCTGTCGGCAGCCTCTGCCCGAAGCCATGGACTGAAAAGGACAGAGTCAGGGGCAGAGAAGACTGAAGCTCTCAGCTCCTCAGAGTAAAACCTCAAGTGAGCAAACTGACTCTTGAGCACTTTAGACTCTAAGTAGCTACCGGGCACCTATTTCGGTGCTCATGTGGAGATTATGTGAACAGCTTATGCTACAGGTAAGCAGTTAATTATCCCATATGAAGTCGGTTTTGCTTCAAGAGAGCTTGGAAGGGGTTCAGCTACGGACTCTCTGTCTGAAGGCTGAGAGGCAAAAGGCTTTCTTCATTCAGGGGCAGGTCTCAGGGGTCCAGGGAGCCTGCACCCAGTGCCTCGTCCTCCTTTTTTTTAAGATGCTTACGGGATCTTAGTTCCTGGGACCAGGGATGGATCCAGGCCCTTGGCAGTGAAAGTGCAGTCTTAACCACTGGACCACCAGGGAATTCCCAGAAACACAGTTTAAAAGTGGACTTACCACGCCTCTGAAGGAAGGGGGGATCAAGCCAAAGATGAGAGGGATGTAGGAGGAACAACACAAGGCCTGCAAAGACAAGAGAGAGTGAAACCACAGCACAGCCCAGAGCAGGCGGCATTTCACTCCCTGGGCCTTTACAAGCCTCCTACAAGCAAGGACAGCAATAAGCCTGAAAGCGCTGCTGGCCGAGCAGCTGCTTTACCAAATGGCTGGATGAAGATGAGCCTGCCCACACACTTATTATTTCAACACGCTTGCGTGCTAGGTCACATCCGACTCTGTGCGACCCCGTAGACGGCAGCCCACCAGGCTCCCCCGTCCCTGGGATTCTCCAGGGAAGAACACTGGAGTGGGGTGCCATTGCCTTCTCTAATGTATGAAAGTGAAGTCATGTCCGACCCTCAGCGACCCCATGGACTGCAGCCTTCCAGGCTCGTCTGTCCATGGGATTTTCCAGGCAAGAGTACTGGAGTGGAATGCCATTGCCTTCTCGGGGAGATTAGATCAGGGCTTTGCAAATACTGACACTCATCAGAATCACCTGGAAAGCTTGGCCACTCACAGACTCGGGGCCCCACCCTCAGCAGGCTGGAGGCGGGGCCTGAGAGCCTGCAGTTCTAAAACACCCCCAGAAGATACTGCTGTTGCGGGTCTCCAGGGGACCACGCTCTGCGTCTCACCACACTAGCGAGCATTAACATGCTGTAACACTGGTGCAGTGAGAGAAACGGGCTCCTGTGGAATGCACGGGTGTTGGATATCTAGAAAATGCTCCTGGAAACAAGGTTAAGCAGAAGATAACACTGGCTGGTTATATACGCCAGGCAGCTTGCTCCTATGGACCCGTGTTAAGTGAAATGACGCCCAAGGCATTCTCACAAAAAGACATCAGCCAAACCAAATGGTATTTTGATATCGCCAATGATCTTCTCTGTGCTAGAGCCAGGGGACAGAGGTAACCAAGACACGGCTCCCACCCTTGTGGGGCTTCACTGGGCGGGTCCTCATTAAGGAACAGGCATCGTTGGGGGGATGGCCACACACATAAGGTCCCTGGAGCAGGAGGTTATGAACCAAGTCGTGAAGGAGGGGGAGACACTGTTCGAACCTGACACTGTCTGGGACACCCCAGGCTTGCACATGCTCTGGGCCAGCCTGCTAGAGGCATACATCACTCTGGTATAGGAAGCCAGCCAGCTTCTCCTGCATCTTAAGTAAAAAATGGGGCAGATCGGCTCACAACAGCCCCTCCCTGTGTTGCTTCCAAAACGAAACGACCCTTCCAACCCGACAGCACCCAGATAAGCCGCTTACGTCCACGACTTCATCTTTGGAATGGAACTCGGACACCAGCACGTTTTCTCCATCGGACACTCTGGTGAGCGAGATGACCATCCTGCCCGAGACGAGCTGGTGGACGTTGTCAGGGAGGTGTCTCTGGAGACTGTCTCGGACGTGCTTGCTCAAACTGAAGGCGGGGTGGAGGACCCCGATGTTCCAGCTCCTGGCACTCCAGGCGGCGTCCATGAGGATCTGCAATATCT
>SJYA01006836.1:0-19402 GCA_006410615.1 Neotragus moschatus
TCACTTTGCTTTACAGCAGAAACTAATGCAACATTGTAAATCAACTATACTTTAATTAAAAAAAAAAAAGTGGACCAAGAATGAGTTTTTGAACTAGGAGGGAGGCCACTGTGGCTGGAGACAAGAGTGGGAGAAGCAAAGGCGAGGTAAAGGAAAGGTAAAGATGGATCTCACGCAGGATCTGTGCGCAATTTGAACTCACGAGCAAATCACCTCACTTATGTTTTTAAGATGTGTTTTAAAGTAATCCATCTTAGAGAAATAATTAAATAACACCACAGAATGAGCTCACCAGAACTCCGACTGTGGAAAGCCAGTAGACAGGACCCCATCCCAATTTCTTCCAAGGAGAAGTTGCAAGGAAGAGAGGCAGAGAGATGGAGGGAGACTGTCTTGAATTATAACATGTGAACCTTATTTAAACAAAGAACTGGTAGAAAATAAAGGCATTTGTGAGGCAAAGAAGGAAAACCAAATAATGACTATTTAATGCTGTTTAGGAATTTGGGTAGGTTGGGGTGGTCAGCATAAAAATGATATTGTGTGATAATGGTATTGTGAGTCTTTTTTTTTTTTTTNAACAAAGAACTGGTAGAAAATAAAGGCATTTGTGAGGCAAAGAAGGAAAACCAAATAATGACTATTTAATGCTGTTTAGGAATTTGGGTAGGTTGGGGTGGTCAGCATAAAAATGATATTGTGTGATAATGGTATTGTGAGTCTTTTTTTTTTTTTTTAGTTCTTATTCTTTAGATCTACCTATGGAGATATTTGGGCTTCCATGAAAGCTGAGTTGGTAAAGAATCCACCTGCAATTCAGGAGACGCCGGTTCGATTCCTGGGTCGGAAAGATCCATTGGAGAAGGGAGAGGCTACCCACTCCAATATTCTTGGGCTTGCCTTGTGGCTCAGCTAGTAAAGAATCTGCCTGCAATGCAGGAGACCTGGGTTCGATCCCTGGATTGGGAAGATCCCCTGGAGAAGGGAAAGGCTACCCACCCCAGTATTCTGGCCTGGAGAATTCCATGGATTATATAGTCCATGAAGTTGCAAAGAGTTGGACACAACTTCACTTACACTTACTTTTACTGAGATATTTACAGATAAAATGATAGATTGATGGTGATTTAAAATGATCATGGTTGAGGTGGGGTCACAGAGGAGTTCCTTCTAGAGTCATCCTTGTCTGTGCCCAGAATAGGCATTCCACAAGGATAGGACCATGGTCTCTGCTTCCTCTGTCTCCTGAAGTAGGAGCTCTCCCCTGCCTTCATTTTCCATGACTCAGTCTCCCCTCTGTGGTAGCTGCAGACATGCATCACTTGGATCTCCTGTCAAGAAAGAATTTGCCATTTCAGCTGAGAGCTGAATTCAGTGAGCTGACAGCCTCTAGGAACAGCGCCTTCAGGATTCACCACAGCATTTGAGGTGAAGGCCTGCTCTTCCCAGATGGCCCCCAGACATTGGCTGCACACAGTAGGGTTACTAAGACATCTGTGTGCCACCTTGGCTCTGCAGTTCATGGTCAGGCTGGCAGAGGCTCTGTCAGAACTGCATCTCAATTTGTGGTTCTCCCTGCTGGTTCCTGCCTTGCCATTCACAGGGATCTCCTCCTTTGTCATCTCCTAACATCCAATAATCCTAAATCCATCCAGCATCTGATCACTGGAGGGCCTGAACTCATGCACCTAGAGTTGGTAACATCACCTCCTCTCGGCTCCCACCCATTCCTGAGCTCTAAACCCCAGGCTCCAGGATCAAGCGATGGTATAGTCCATTTCAGAAGCCATCTCTGGTCTTTTTCATTTCCTGATACCACAAGCCAGAACAATTCTCTCTTCATCATCTATACTCTGTGGACTTTGTTTCTTTTCCTAGCGCAGCTGCAGCATGATGAGAACGTCCCTCCAGTCCCCCACACAAGCAATGCTAGGTTGCCCTAGAGGGGTCGCCAGTGTCTTAAGTCACTGTGACATCCCCAGTACTTATCATAGGGCCAGGTCAGTGGAGGTGGTGATACAAGAGGGATGAAGGAATGCTATTCCCTGCAAGCTGTTACAGACAAGATGAAGGGATTATTGCTTCTTTAAGCAACGGGCCTCTCCTATCTTCCAGCAAACCACAGCTTGGAGTTAATAAGCATCTGCTGGGGAAGTGGTGGGCAGTCCCTCTCGATAGAGGTGTCTTCAACTCAGAAAGGGCAAAGCTTGCTTGCATTCATCCAACAATGTGGACGGCTCTGGAAGGGGCATCCTGAGCAGTGACTCCCCAGGCCAGTTCCTGGTTCCTACCATGAAGGCCAGACTGTGCTGTGAGCGCCTGAGCAGGGAGTCTTCAAGTAGTGCATGCACGACTCGACTCCAGGAGGTGGGAGAAGACTGGGGGAGGCAAGAGTGGCACCCGCTGCTAGGATGCGGCAGGCAGCCAGGAAGCCAGGCAGGCTCCAAATGAGTAACTGCAGATTCTTTCCTGCCTTGCCTGTCATCACGGGGAAAGGCAAGTGACTCTCTCTCTCTTTCCCCCTACACCCTTGCACCCCTTGGATTCCTGCATCCAGAAGGGAGATGGGGCTTGGGCCAGAGACTGGAGACTGGTTCCAGGGATCCAGGAGGAGAAACCTCAAAACAGAATACTCCTGAAGAAATCCATTCAAGAGGACAGGAGGGAGCAAAGGGCAGGAGGTGGCTGCAGCCCCCTTCCCAAACCCGGCAAAGGCCAACTCCAGAGGCACTCGGGCTTCAGATAGGGTGGGGGATGGGCAGTGGAGATTCAAGTCTCTGCTTCACACACCCTCAAGTAGTCTGTCTCCCTGCTCCTCACCCCCACACACCTCCAGTTTCTGATATCCCTCCCCAGCCCAAGAAGCTTCCCCAGACCATCAGGCAGGTGAAAGGATGGTTTCATCAGATCCCAAGGACTCCCCAGGAGTAGGCCCCTGGGAGACCTCTCAGTGCCTCAGGACATAGAACCGGACATGCAGGAACAACTGATCAAAACAAGGTCAAACTGACTCATGGCTGAATTTTTCAGGTTTTTGTTTGTTTTTGCTATTTTCCTTTTCCTGCGCCTTCTTTCACTTCTGAAGTTGTTTTGTGCCTTTTGCTAGGTAAGGAAGGGTGGGTCTCCCAGAAGAACAATTCTGAAAAAACAAAGAAGTAATTTTCATTGTAAAGAATCTACACGGAAACTATTATTCCTTAGTCACCCACTTCCTTCCTGGGAGTTTGAGAACTGCAAGGGCATCCAGGGGCCCTGCCAGTCACTCTTACTACCACCAGCCTGCCCACATAGCCCTCCAGCTAAGGAGGGGGTGTCGCGTAGACACCCTCCAGGAGAGAGGAGAGTAGCCACCCCCAGCTACCTGGGAGCCGTCAGATTTCCACCCCTCCTCCATCTTCCCAGGACTTCCCTGGTGACTCTGATGGTAAAGCATCTGCCTACAATGCGGGAGACCTGGGTTCGATCCCTGGGTTGGGAAGATCCTCTGGAGAAGGAAATGGCAACCCACTCTAGTACTCTTGCCTGGAAAATCCCATGAATGGAGGAGAATGGTAGGCCATAGTCCACAGGGTCGCAAAGAGTTGGACACGACTGAGTGACTTTACTTTCACTTCTATTTCCCCCCTCCCTTCTGCCCCCATTCTGGGCCTCACCAAGAGTCACTTGGCTAAGTGGGGTCTTTGTTTTTTGTAGTTGTTGTTTAGTTGCTATGTCACATGTGACTCTTCTGCCACCCTATGGACTGTGTAGCCCACCAGGCTCCTCTGTCCATGGGATTTTCCAGTCAAGAATACTGGAATGGTTTGCCATTTCCTTCTCCTGAGTATCTTCCCAACCCAGGAATCAAATCTACGTTTNGTTGTTTAGTTGCTATGTCACATGTGACTCTTCTGCCACCCTATGGACTGTGTAGCCCACCAGGCTCCTCTGTCCATGGGATTTTCCAGTCAAGAATACTGGAATGGTTTGCCATTTCCTTCTCCTGAGTATCTTCCCAACCCAGGAATCAAATCTACGTTTCCTGCAGGTGTCTCCTGCATTGCAGATGGATTCTTTACCACTGAGCCACCAGGGAAGCCCCAGGTAGGGTCTGGCTGACTCCCTTGTGTTCCCCAATGCTCAGCCTCCTCAAATGGACTCTCAAGTACCCAAACTATCTGTCCTCAGAGGAAGCAGAACTTCAGCAGGCCAAAGGACATGCCTTAACTGTGGGACTTCATCAGCATTATTCTGCAGGTGATCAGGTGGTGTGCGTGTGTGTGTGTGTGTGTGTGTGTGTGTGTGTAGAACGGGAAAGGGTTTATGAGAGCCAAAGCTCATGGATTTGCCTTTCCCATGTAGGACTCCTGGGGCGCTGTGCCAGCAGAGGTGACACTCCAGAATGAGGACAAAATTCCACTGCCCTGCTAGAGAACTGAGGCCTGAGTGAGGGTGCTGCCTGGGCACAGGGAGAGGCAAGGACCTCTGACCCCTGAGCCTAATCTGGCTTCCAGAAGTGAGAATGGCTGAGGAGATGGTTGGTGACTCACTCTTCAAACACTTCCTCCCCGGAGGAAGAGTCCAAGCCCCAGAATGGCCAGGGCAAAGGCATCTCCACAGTTCTCTAGTCTGGGGAAGCGCTTCTGTCCAGGCTAACTGATTATATTTCCATAGTTTATATATTTATAATAGTTTATGTTTAATAGTTATATTAAATATAACTGATTATATTTCCACTGGAAGGAGGTGGAAATCTAGGGGAAGCACAATAGCTCCCCAGGTCCCTCCCAGGCAAGAGATGCTGCTGACTTCATCTCTGTGCCCTGCTACACAGCACAGAGTCTGGCACATAGCAAACTATTAATGACTGTGAGAGGAAGGGAGGATGGGAGGGAAGTGTAGAGAGAGAGGGAGGAGAGAGAGTAAAAGCTGAGTAGACATGGAAGGGAAGAAGGAGACGGAGGGCGGGAGAGAGAAAGCAAATGCTAGTATCCAAATAAGCCCAAATCGAGGAGGGGCTGGATGCTCATCATTTCCTGGCTTTCCCTTGTCTCTCTATAACTCCATCCTGTTCCATCAGTGGCCAGAGTTCCCCACGCTGTAGGGAGGAAAACCCCAGTGCGTCCGCAGGGAACTCCGTCGCACCTGCGGGTCACGCAGCGCCTGGAATAGCACCTCCTTCAAGCTGCCGCATATCCCGCAAGTGCCCAGGAATGCGCAGCCCTCTCCGCCTCTCCAGAAAAAACCGCCCTCCCCCAACTCCTATCACAGTCACTCACCAGCCACCCTATCCCACTGCCACTACCGCCACCTCCAGCCTCGATCTCACCTTCTAGAACCCTTGGAAAGAGGGCAAGGCAGCCACCTGCATTTGGTCCAGTCTGGTCCACAAGAAGGAGACCTTTCAGGGCGCTGCGTCAAGAACCTGCGCCTCATTCTAAGGACGAATAAACCAAGCCCTGAGGATGCACGGTGGAGACTGGATGGTCCGATGTCAACCGCAGAATCTTGGAAGCGAGGCATCGGAGGCAGGCGGCCCAGGTCCAGGCGTTTCTCTGTACCTCGGTTTCCCAAGCTGTAATATAGGGAAGGCGGGAAGAGGAGGATTCCGGTTGTTTCAGGTCGGATGCGCGGGTTCTGGACTCGCGCGCTGGGAAACAGACCTTCCTTTTCCGCGCGATGGCGCTAGAACTTAGGTTCTGCCTTCTTTCGGAGGTGCTCCAGCTCGAGACTCGCGCGAGGGCGCGGACATGCCATCCTTCCTGAAGCACGACCCTCGACTGGTCATGAGTGATCTGAGAGCACAGCTGGTATCTAGCGCGCCCTACTAGGTCGCCAGGGCTCGAGGAAGGCACCAGGGATCAAAGAATCGGGCCTCACTTGCGCCCTAACTTCCCTTCGTGTGACCTCTCCCGCGCGAGAGATGAGTTGGGGCGATTGAAAATGGATCAAACAGTGAGCCCCACTTATCTGGGGGCACTTGCAGCCCAGAACCTTAAGCAAGTCTCGGCCTTCAGCCTGAGGGATCAGAAGTCACGATTTGTCTTGTAGTCTGGCCCGCCTGCACCTACCCTCCGAGGTGCAGAAGTGAAAAATGGAGATTGGGAGGCCTCCTAGAGCAGGTGGCTCTGAAGGTGAAAGAGCAGAGCGCCCTGGGGTGGGGTTCAAGGGGCGTGCGGGAATGGGAGATCGCAGTCAGGCTCTTGGAAACGTCGTGAGCCACGCACAGAAGAATGGGGCAGTTGGGCTCTCGGCTGCGGTCCCAAGGGACGAAGGTTTACCCACACCTCGCGACTGAGGACTGGAGTGTGAGACTGGCGGGGGGGAGCGCGCAGACTCCCTACTAGCCAGGGTGCCCCCCCCAGCCCCGCCCCACACCTGCGCGGCCGCCCCGCCTCTGCGGAGCCATTGGCTAGACCCGCCGCCCGTCAGACGAGCCCCCAGGGCCCGCCCCCGCCCCCGCCCGTAGCTGCGTCTCATAGCGCCAGGACCACCTAGGCAGCGCCAGTCTGTCAGGCTCCGCGCCGTCGGCCGCGTGGTGAGCCGCCCACCTGCCAGTTACCGGCGCGGGGCCGCCCGCCGCCGGCTCGGGGCGGACCATGCGCCCGACAAGCCCGCCGCCCGCCGGCTGGTTCTGCGTGCTGACCGGCGCCCTCGTCTGCGTCCTCGGCCCCGCGGTGAGTGTCCGCCGGGCAGCCCGGAGCCCCGGCAGCTGGGGGTGCAGCAGGGTTGACGGGAGCCCGGCCGTGCGCTCACGTCTGTGTGTAGGGGATAAGGGGCGCGGAGCATGAGGTCTTGTCTTCGCTGCGCCTGAGACCGGATCTAGACCCGAGGGCGGCGTAGGGTCTTCCTCGCGCCTAGTCCCTTCCCGCGCAGCCTGGAGTCCGTTCTGCGTCAGAATCTGGGACACTCGTAGAGGGGCGGCGAGAAAGAGCTGGCTCCAAACTTGCCTTGCGTGTAACGGCTGTGGGTTGGCGAAGTCAGTGAAGGCAGGGTCGGGGACTGCGGGCCACTGAAATGGAAGGTCTGGTAATAGGTTAGGTGGAGGCTGTGAGGGTCATCGTTGTGTGCTCTGCCCGCCAGGAGGTGTCTGTAGGGCATTAAGTTACTTGTAGGAGTGCCATTCAGCAGCAGATCAAGCACTGAGCACCGCCCCCCTCCAAGGGGCTTTAGGGATCAAGTGACTGGCAGGCAGATCCTTCCTGTGCCCTCCCACTGAGCAAAGTTGAAAGATATGGAGCCCAACGTGGAAGGTGGTGGGCAATGAGGATTTGGGGTGGTGTTTATTGGAGAAGGCCAGATATGTGCATGGGAAGGGAGCAAACAACCAAGAAGCAGTGGCCACCCTCTTCCTTGCTTCATCTCCACATGGATATGTGTGAGTGTGCCCCTGGTACCCATGTGCCCCATGTGTTGGTGTGCCCATGTGTGTGCCTAGTGGAGTGGGGGCACTCACCTGGGCTGCAGGGCAGATTCTGGCTGAGGCAGGAGATGCGTGGGTCATCTTCCTATAAGATCAGGGAAGACCTGAAGACTACCCAAGCCCATTTTACAGATGGGCAAAATGAGACCCAAAGATATCAGAGCCACACCTGTCCCCCACCCATCAGACCTGGACTGAAGCTGATTTCTTTCTATCCCTCCCCTGGAACTTGTGGAATCTGTGGTTGCTGCTTGGGCAGAGCCTAAACCTGTGGGTTCTAGGTCTGGCACCAGCTCCAGGTTGGCTGGTGAGTGGATGGAGTATATGGGTCATCTATAGTCTCTTCTGTCCCATGAGTATCTCCCTGGCCATCACCTCCACCAGGGCAGGAATCTGTTTCCATCTCGCTAATGTGCTGCACACGTGGGCTGGAAGGCTCATTGCTTGTCCTGGGAGCAGACAGTATGACAATTGGCATAATTCTTCTCTCACTGATAGCTATAGTGAGACCCACCTCCTGAGCTCTCAAAGCCCCACCAAGTTCTGGCCCCGAAGGCATACTCTGGAAACACTTACAGCCTCTCAGGGTCACAGAGCTTCCAAGCCTCACCAGCAACCCTCTGGTTCTCCCACCCCTGAGCTCTGACAACTCAAATTTTCTGTGGATAAACCAGGGATCTTGGGACCAACACTGGCACCACATTCTCCCATTGCTGGAGGCTTCTCAGTCTAGGGGCAGACTGGTTTCAGTGGGGTCCTCTCTCCAGCAACATCTGCCCCCTACCTCCTGAGACAGTTCAAGCCTGGCTCTTGCCCTGCCTACCCTCCCCTGTCTTTCCACATCTTATTTGGTTAGTTCCCAACTCTAGCTCCTCCTCCAGACAGCCTTCCCTGATTGTTCCAACCCACTGTGCCCTTCCCACTCTGACCTCACTCTTCAACCCTAGCCTGGGCCCTTTTGACCACCCCACGGGATCAAGGCCTAAGGTCTCTCACCCTCCCATGTCCCCTGCAGCCCAGTACAGGGCTGGGCCTGCAGAGGGAGGAGAAGGGACTCACCCAGGAGTCGGTGAGAGTAGGCTGGAATGAGGGGCCCCTATTTCCCTCTCTACTTCTCCCTTCTCCACACAAGCCACCACTTGCTCCCACACCAAATAGACACCAGGCAATCCTGCTTCAGCTAGACTTGGGGAAGGGGGGTAGTGTGTTATCAGAGTCATAAAATGGCAGCTGCAAAGTTCAGTTTGAAGACTCAAGGCCGTATCACTCCTGTTTATGGAGCCCTGACCTCAGCCTGGGAAGAGGAAATTTCTGAACAGGGAAGCAAAAAAAGGAAAGAAAACCTCCAGTGTCTCAGAAGAGGAAGTCTTCCCCAAGGCCACCCTTCAAGCTTTCCACTGCCCCTACCCCCTAGAGAGTAGGCACAGGAGTTCCTGATTGGTAGCAGAACGGCTCAGGCCAGTGCCCAGCCCAAGGGCGGAGACAGGAGGTGTCATAGAGAAGGGGCAGATCCATGCCCTGCCCTGGGAAGATTCTCCAGCTGGTAGCAGAGAGCACAGCCAGTGATCCAGGAGAACCAGCCCAGCCAGATGTGGGCTGCAGCCTTCCAGAACTGGGGCAATGGTCACTCAGAGGAGCGGTCAGGGAACGCTCCCTGGAGGAGGCAGGGCAGTCCCTAAAGAGTTTGGCCAAATGGTCCAGTCTTCCACCTGAGACTATGAGACAGCCTCTATTGGCAGGACCAATGGGCCTGTCCCCAGGAGGAGGAAGCCCTCAGCTCCCCCTACCCCACTGCCCAGAGGCTGGATTGGCCCAGGGATTCAGAGAGGTCTGGTTCCTCTGACTTCTCTCTGAGACTTACTGGCCGTCTCCTGAAAGCTTCATCTTGCCATAGGCATCCTG
Organism: Neotragus moschatus; assembly: GCA_006410615.1. NCBI lineage: Eukaryota > Metazoa > Chordata > Mammalia > Artiodactyla > Bovidae > Neotragus > Neotragus moschatus. The sequence goes on from SJYA01006836.1 coordinate 9,305, forward strand.
CCCCAGCCATCTGCTTCCAGCTGCTCCAGGAGCTTCCATGGCTACCCAGCAGTCCTGGCCCCTAGCCGGCCACCTGTGGTGTTTAGGAAACACGGCTACAGAGGGGTCAAGTTTCCTCCTTAAGTCAAATGAGCGTGTCAGTTAGGCCTGCCCAAGGCTCCCAGGGGTGGGGGGTGGGCAGGGCTGTGCTGGAAGATCAAGCTCCCTTCTGAGGTTTCCACCATCCCATGCTGCCCTGACATCCATCTTTCCAGACACTTCTAGAGCTTCCAAGATGAGTAGCCTGAGCTGTGTCCTCAGTGCACTCCATGGCCAGTTGACGTGGAGAACATGTTTCCTCTCTATGGAACGGCCTTTGTTTCCTCATCACAAAAAGAAGTGTGAGAAACCTTGGCCCAACATGCAGGAGAAATGGGAAGAGAGGCCCGCTCCACCTTGGCTGGAGCCATGTCTTCCCCACCCCACCCCATCCCACCCCAGCCTCACAACTGACTATGAAAAGGGTTTGGCCTTCCAGTCAGGACTTCTGGAAGAGTATGAAAGTGCTGTGTGAACTGTGTGGCAGGTTATTCCTTCCTCTGGATCCCCAGCCTAGGAGCCTTATGGACCCTTCTTCAGCTCTCTCTTGTCCCCCTTGCTCAGGGGTTTCCAGGGAAGGCAGAAATCCTGGGCACAGGGGGTGGTATGTCCCCTTGGGTGGCCAGAAAATATGGGGCATGAGGTTCCAGGCCCAGGCAGGTGACAAATCCTCTTAGGGAGGACTGGATGATGGGCCCTTCCACATGGTGGCAGCCTCATGGCAATCCAGCCTGAGGAGCCCCTATAAGTGGGGCTCCTCACTGTGTCCCTCTGGCTGTGGATGCAGGAATGGGGTCTGGAGACTAGACAAAGCCTCATCCCTTTCTCCTTGCTCCATCTTCTCAACCTCCTAGACTCCTCCCTTTCCTGTCTGACCTCCCCAACACAAAGCTGTTCTCACTGTAACAAGGAAAATGCAGTGTGTGCGAACTCTCACATGCCTTAGATGTATTTCAGAAGAAAAAGAAATACAGTCTAATCTCTCTGCCACATTATGGGTTTTTAAAAACTTCTATTGTGAACATTTTCAAGCATATAAAAAAACGTAGAGCAAGTAGTATAATGAACATGGAAATGCCCATTTCCGGGAGTGATGTCACCAAAACAGCAGTATAGGAATTTCCAATGTTTGTCCACTCTAAATTTCTAGATTTGAAAGTTATTAACCATTAATATTTGCACCATTTGCTCTTTTGGTTGAAGTATTTGAAAATATGTTACAGATATCATAGAGAAAATTATTTTAAGATGCACCTCTAAAATCAAGGATATTTTCCTGTGTACCATCATCAGTCCTAACAAAATTAACAGGGATTCCTTAATAGCTGATATTCAATAGCTGATGTCCCCCAGTAGCATTTAATCAAGCATCACAAGATGTGTGGTGATATTATCAGGGGGAGAAGGGGTGTTGCATTTACTGCAAGGAACTTTCCTGCCTGTGCCATGATGGGACTGTACAGTGAGCTGGCAGGTGGGTGAGGGGAAGAGCAGGGAGCCTTGAGCAGGTGGGTGGGCAGCAGGCTAGATTTCACGACAGGGCTCAATCTTATCTGCACCCCTTCTCAGGTGGTTCATGATGTGAAGGTCTGTGTCTCCCAGGAGGTGCCTCTGGCCATCTTGAAAACAAGTTCTTCCTGCCCAGGGGAGGGTAAGAGGAGTGTAGGGAGAAGAGGTCACCAGCCGACATGTCAAGGACTCATGGCTCCAGGTGCTGGTGCCCTGCTTTCTGCAGTTGATCAGACACCAACATCACCCACAGATACCATGTTTGAAACTGAGTATTATTTCTGCAGTGGTACCCAGGATGGCGTTCAAAAGACAGAGGATTGAAACCTGAGTCCCTATTGCCCCTGCTTAGCAAAGTGACCTCATGATAACAAAGGTAGTAAAGGCCCTCTTCATGGTGATCCTCTGCAAAAAAACCCTGAAAGGCTTCGTGGCCCGCAGTAAACCTCACAAGAAGGGCCTTTTAATGGGTCTAGGCTTAACACCAAGCTGAACTCCTTTGCGTTCCCCTAATAATGAGAGCCCTTATCCTGGTATCACCTTGAACTGAGGAAAGTTCTTTCTTGCCCCAGACCCAAGCTTGTGTCCCTATGTCTCCCTCTTTTTCTTACCCTCAACCCCTCAACACAAGTTCTCACTCCATCCTCCTACTCCCTAGAGTTCACCCGTCCCCAGGATTTTTGTTTATTTTTTGGCTGTGCCGCCAAAAATATGGCATGTGGGATCTTAGTTTCCAGACTAGGGGTCAAACCTTTGCCCCTTGCATTGGAAGCACAGAGTCTTAAGCACTGGACCATTAGGAATGTCCAGCCTTCCCAGGATTTGCAGAGACGGGAAGTTTTGGACTATTGGCCAAAGAACATGAAAGTACAGGAAGGGTAAGAGAAATCAGACAGCAATAGGGGGCAAAGGAGAACCAGGCTTGAGACCTCTCCTCTGGTGGACACCGCTGCCACTTGTCGGTGGGAAGTACATTCAGACTGCCCGGGATTCAGCAGGGCTATCGTGCTGGAACTAGGCTGGCATCTGGGCATGTGGGGCTGGGCTGGGGCTTTGGCAACAACTGGTAATCCTTGTCAATCCCCCTGTGTCCTTTGCATGTAACGCTCAACACAACCTTGATGTAGGTGGTGCTGTCATTGTTGCCAGTTCTACAGATGAACTGAGGTGACTTGCCCAAGTTCGCCCAGCCAGGAAGTGGCCAGGAGTCTGCTTCCAGAACTCGTGGACTTAACTAGGCTATGCTATCTTATAAGAGTACTACTTCTTCCAGAGTGGCTATGGCATGCCACGTGCTGCCCTGGGACTTAAGAGATAGGTTTTAATTAATGAGATGTACACATCAGAAGTGATATCAGGGAATTGTCTCACACATGTGCACCTGTGTAGACACCACCCAGATCAAGCTATTATACCTTCCCATCAGCCCAGCTGATGCCCCTGTTTCTCTTCCCACCAAGATAATAATCTCTACTTCCTTTCAGTTCAGTTCAGTCGCTCAGTCGTGTCCGACTCTTTGCGACGCCATGAATCGCAGCATGCCAGGCCTNAGTGAGCCGGCCCCGCAGCCGCCTGCGCTCAAGTGAGCCGGCCCCGCAGCCGCCTGCGCTCAAGTGATGGACTTTTTTAATGATAGACATTCTAACTGGTGTGAAGTATTACCTGACGGTAGCTTTGACTTGCACCTCTCTAATTATTAGTGATGTTGTATTTGTTAGCCATCTGTATGTCTGGTAAAAGTGTCTATTTAGATCTTTTTCCCATTTTTTCATTGGATTGTTTGGTTTGTTGATATTGAGTTGTTTGTGTGTTTTGAAGATTCAGTTCAGTTCAGTTCAGTCATTCAGAAATATCTGACTCTTTGTGACCCCATGAATCGCAGCACACCAGGCCTCACTGTCCGTCACCAACNAGTGTCTATTTAGATCTTTTTCCCATTTTTTCATTGGATTGTTTGGTTTGTTGATATTGAGTTGTTTGTGTGTTTTGAAGATTCAGTTCAGTTCAGTTCAGTCATTCAGAAATATCTGACTCTTTGTGACCCCATGAATCGCAGCACACCAGGCCTCACTGTCCGTCACCAACTCCCGGAGTTCACTCAGACTTGCACCCATCGAGTCAGTGATGCCATCCAGCCATCTCATCCTCTGTCATCCCCTTCTCCTCCTGCCCCCAATCCCTCCCAGCATCAAAGTCTTTTCCGATGAGTCAACTCTTCTCAAGAGGTGGCCAAAGTACTAATCCCTTGTTAATTATTTCATTTGCAAATATTTTCTCCCATTCTGAGAGTTGTCTTTTTGTTCTGTTTATGGTTTCCTTTGATATGTAAAAGCTTTTAAGTTTAATGAGATCCTATTTTTTTTGTTTTTTTTTTTTTTCTTTAGGAATTGGATCAAAAAAGATCTTGTTGCAACTTATGTCAAAGAATGTTCTATGTTTTCCTCTAAGAGTTTTATTGTCTGACAGAGAATTTAAATAGCCATGATTAAAGTGCACAAAGAATTAATTGACACGATGTGTATCTTGGCAGAGAAATGATAACAAAAACAAATGAATATTCTACAGCTGAAAAAGTTAACAGCTGAAATTAAGAACTAGAGAATGAGTGTATCAGCACATTAGATCAACATAAAGTAGAAATAGTAAAATGGAAAAATCAGAGGATAAATATTCCACTATTTAGAAATGCTGGTCCTATGATAAGTGCCTGGTTAGTAATGCTATATAACAAAATTTCCCCCCAAACTTAGTAGTTGAAGAAATTTATTTTTTAATTTTGCTCATGATTTCCCGGATGAGTAAGTTGGGAAAGACCCAACTTGGCAGTTCTATCTTTGGGGTTTCTCATGTGGTTGCATTTAGATGTCTTCTGGGACTGACATTTCTAAAAGTTTGACTGAACTGTGGTTATGTAAGGACATTTCTAAAAGTTTGACTGAACTGTGGTTATGTAAGGACATTTCTAAAAGTTTGACTGAACTGTGGTTATGTAAGGAAATTCCCAGAAGTATTTTTGTTGTTGTTGGGAGGGAGGGATAAAGGAGCATCGTGTCTGCAACCTAATCCAGAAAGATTTTACATACTCAGGGAAAAACAGGGCAGGAGAGGGACAAATAAGGAGAGAAAGGGAAAGCTAGAGCAAGAGAAAGAGAGAAAAGAAAGAAAGAAGGACTAAAGAAAAATACTAATCCAACATTTTGGGAATCCAGGTAATGTTCAAAGAGAATTCATTCCTAGAAAACTTTCACTAAAGGAAATACTAATAACATCAAACCCATAAAGTGCCTAGGAGAAAACCTAGTCAAAGATGTGCAAAACATCTGAGAGAAATTCAAGACCTAACTGAATGAAGGGACATATTCTGTCGGTGAATTGGGAAACTCAATGTTGTCAAAGTCAGTCATTCTCAAATTTATATACAGATTAAATCTAACCTCAATCAAATTCCCTTGTGCTTTTGTATGTCTGAAACATGACAAGCTGACTCAAAATTTATGTTGCTGTTCAGTTACTTAGTCATGTCTGACTCTTTGTGACCCCAAGGACTGCAGCACACCAGGCTTCCCTGTCCATCACCAACTCCTAGAGCTTGTTCAAACTCATGTGCTTTGAGTCAGTGATGCCATCCAACCATCTCATCCTCTGTCATCCCCTCCTCCTCCTGCCTTCAGTCTTTCCTAGCATCTGGGTCTTTTCTAATGAGTCAGCTCTTCACATCAGGTGGCCAAAGTATTGGAGCTTCAGCTCAAAAATGTATACAAAATACAAAAACCAAGACTGACCAAAGTAGTTGGCAAGAAAAGCAACAACATAACTTCTTTAAATTAAAGTTACCCAGACTTACTGTGTGTGCTTAGTCACTCAGTCGTGTCCAACTCTTTGTGACCCCATAGACTATAGCCCGCCAGGCTCCTCTGTCCATGGGGATTCTCCAGGCAAGAATACTGGAGTGGGTTGCCATGCCCTTCTCCAAGGGATCTTCCCAACCCAGGGATCAAACCCAGGTCTCCTGCCTTGTAGGCAGATTCTTTACTCTCTGAGACACAAGGGAAGATTCAAGACTTACTATAAAATTACAATAACTAAGAAAATGCAAGGAGAGACAAAGGATACGTGGAACAGAATAGAGACTCTAAAAAATGCATTCAGACATATGTGCCCTTTCGCTTATCACACAGTTAGCACTGCAGTGGGCAATAGTCTTTTCGGAAAAAGATTTTGAGTCAACTGGATACCCATATGAAAACAGGACACTTGACGCTTATCCTACACAGATGTCAATCCTAAAGCAATGTACAATTATATGCAAAAAAAAAAAAAAAAAAAAACAGGAATTACACTTCTGTGAGATACTCTTCAGAGAACATTTTTGTAATTTTGGAGTAGACAAAGTTCATTTTAGAAGAATATAAGGAGTTCTAGGGACTGGATCAATGGACTAGCTCAAACTTGAGACAGAACTACATCAGTCTGTATATTATCACTCTGCTTATTTAACTTATATGCAGAGTACATCATACGAAATTCTGGGCTGTATGAAGCACAATGGAGTCAAGATTGCTGGGAGAAATATCAATAACCTCAGATATGCAGCTGACATCACTCTCATGGGAGAAAGTGAGGAGATATTAAAGAGCCTCTTGATGAAACTGAAAGAGGAGACTGAAAATTTTGGCTTAAAACTCAACATTCAAAGAACTAATATCATGGCATCTGGTCCCATCACTTTTTGGCAAAAAGACGGGGAAACAGGGACAGACTTTATTTTCTTGGGCTCCAAAATCACTACAGATTATGTCTACAGCCATGAAATTAAAAGATGCTTGCTGCTCAGAAGAAAAGCTATGACCAACCTAATCAACATATTAAAAAGCAGAGACATTACTGACAAAGGCCCATGTAATCAAAGGTATGATTTTTCCAGTAATCATGTGTGGATGTGAGAGTTGGACCATAAAGAAAGCTGAATGCTGAATAATTGATGCTTTTGAACTGTGGTGTTGGAGAAGACTCTTGACAGTCCCTTGCATGGCAAGGAGGTCCAACCAGTCAATCCTAAAGGAAATCAGTCCTGAATATTCATTAGAAGAACTGATACTGAAGCTGAAGCTCCAATACTCTGACTACATGATGGGAAGAACTGACTCATTAGAAAAGACCCTGAAGCTGAGAAAGATTGGAGGCAGGAGGAGAAGGGGATGACAGAGAATAAGATGACTGGATGGTTTCACCGACTCAATGGATATGAGCTTGAGGAAGCTCCAGGAGATGGTGACGGACAGGAAAGTTTGGCATGCTGCAGTCCATGGGGTTGCAAAGAGTCAGCCATGACCGAGCAATTGAATGAAACTGACTGACTGAAAGAGCACTACATGGACAGAAAAAAAGGTGATGAGTCAAACTTAAGATGAGTAACCTGGCTCATTGAAGTACAGCATACCATTAAGAAAATAAAAATATAAGACCAAGAATTAAACACACAAAAATCATAATAAATACTTTTGCCAAAAGTCATCGTCATAGTAATTTGCACCATTGTATTTGTAATAGTCAAGAACTGGAAATAAACTCAAATCTCTGCCATTAGTGGAATGGTTCAACAGATGGTCATGTGATCATTCAAAAGAATACTCTATGATAATAAAAATGAATGAAACGTTGCCATAAACAACATCAAGAGTGAATCTCAAACACAGTTTGGAGTCAAAGAAATTAGACTCAAAAGAAAACATATGCTATCTAGGTTGCTCACAACTTTTCTTCCAAGGAGTAAGCATCTTTTAATTTCATGGCTGCAATCACCATCTGCAGTGATTTTGGAGCCCCAAAAAATAAAGTCTGACACTGTTTACACTGTTTCCCCATCTATTTCCCATGAAGTGATGGGACCAGATGCCAAGATCTTCATTTTCTGAATGTTGAGCTTTAAGCCAACTTTTTCACTCTCCTCTTTCACTTTCATCAAGAGGCTTTTTAGTTCCTCTTCACTTTCTGCCATAAGGGTGGTGTCATCTGCATATCTGAGGTTACTGATATTTCTCCCGGCAGTCTTGATTCCAACTTGCGTTTCTTCCAGTCCAGCATTTCTCATGATGTACTCTGCATATAAGTTGAATAAGCAGGGTGACAATATACAGCCTTGACACATTCCTTTTCCTATTTCGAACCAGTCTGTAGTTCCATGTCCAGTTCTAACTGTTGCTTCCTGGTCTGCATACAGATTTCTCAAGAGGCAGATCAGGTGGTCTGGTATTCCTATCTCTTTCAGAATTTTCCAAAGTTTATTGTGATCCAAACAGTCAAAGGCTTTGGCATAGTCAATAAAGCAGAAATAGATGTTTTTCTGGAACTCTCTTGCTTTTTTCATGATCCAGCGGATGTTGGCAATTTGATATCTGGTTCCTCTGCCTTTTCTAAAGCCAGCTTGAACATTAGGAAGTTCATGGTTCACATATTGCTGAACCCTGGCTTGGAGAATTTTGAGCATTACTAGATATTTCTAAATTGCAAAACCCTCAATAGGAATGAAACATAGAAAGATTTGGGGGGAAAAAAGACTCATTCAACAAAATTTTAACACTCTTTATCCCCTGTCCTCCTCCCATTTGCCACATAACCCTGCTATCCTTTCTATTTCTCCCAATGCAGAAAAGAAAAAACAAGCTTAACAGCTACAAATAGATGGAAAGGAGACTCCAAAAGGAAAGAACTTCTGTAAGGAGTGAGGTGGAGTGAGTGGCAGGTTAAACAGGGTGTGGATGGAGTATAAGAGACAGACCAGAGAAAAGACTCGTGATCATGATTTCATCCTTCCGGGGCCCTATTTTCGATAGAGAAAGGTAATCCAATAGTGAAAAGTCATAAAGAACAACTTTTTAGATCATTTTCCCTGTTTCTGAATGTGCTCATAATTATTTATGTACATGGTGGAATTTGTTCTGGTAAGGGACTCTTATATAAGTTTGTGAACTTTGAAGGCTCAAAAAGAATGATATAACAGAATAAAAATCTACTATAGAGAGCACGCAGAGAAGGCAATGGCAACCCACTCCAGTGTTCTTGCCTGGAGAATCCCAGGGACGGCAGAGCCCAGTGGGCTGCCGTCTATGGGGTCGCACAGAGTCAGAGTTGACTGAAGCGACTTAGCAGCAGCAGCAGCAGCAGCATAGAGAGCAGGAGAGAACAGAAAAGGCACTGCAGACACTAAAGAGCTGAAGGACTAGCCAGACCACTCATACAAGAATGAATGATGAGAGAGGATGATCTGCTTGCCTTTTTTATTTACCCATTTCCATCTCCCCAGAGAGGCCCAGGTTAGGACCCCTAATCTATACTGGCTGGGAGTTTGGTCACAGGCTACACAATCTAGATAAGCCATTTTTATTTAACTGGTTGTTGTTGTTGCTGCTCAGCCACTCAGTTGTGTCCAACTCTTTGCTGCCCCATGGACTGAAGACTGACAGGCCTCCCTGTCCTTCACCATCTCCCTGAGTTTGCTCAAACTCATCTCCATCGAGTCGGTGATGCCATCTAAGAATCTCATCTTCTGTCGTCCCCTTCTCCACCAGCCTCCAATCTTTCCCCCCATCAGGGTCTTTTCCAATGAATCAGTTCTTCATATCAGGTGGCCACAGTATTGGAGCTTCAGCTTCAGCATCAGTCCTTTCAGTGAATATTCAGGGTTGTATTTCCTTTAGGACTGAGCGGTTTGATCTCCTTGCAGTCCAAGGGACTCTCAAGAGTCTTCTCCAACACCACAGTTCAAAAGCATCAGTTTTTCAGTGTTCAGCCTTCCTTATGGTCCAACACTTACATTCATACATGACTATTGAAAAAAAATACCTTTGACTAGGTGGACCTTTGTCTCAAAATAATGTCTCTGTTTTTTAATATACTATCTAGGTTTGTCATAGCTTTTCTTCCAAGGAGCAAGAATCTTTTAATTTCATGACTGTAGTCACTGTCCACAGTGATTTTGGAGCCCAAGAAAATAAAGTCTGTCACAGTTTCCATTTTTTCCGTGTCGGTTTGCCATGAAGCAATGGGACAGGATGCCATAATCTTAGTTTCCTGAATGCTGAGTTTCAAGTCAGCTTTTTCACTCTCCTCTTTCACTTTCATCAACAGTCTCTTTAGTTCCTCTTCACTTTCTGCCATTTAGGGTGATGTCATCTGCATATCTGAGGTTGTTGATATTATATTAATTCCATGAGATTAAAAATTTAGAAAGACAAAGACAGAAGTATTTCTTGTATTCTGTTTTATATACCCTGATAAAAGTTACATATTCAAATATGTGCTGGATAATTAATATAGTTTAGGACATATTAGGATGGAGACTTCTGAGATATATTATCTTTTTTTATTTTCTACTTGATTTTAAAATTTACATAGAAGAATAAGTGTGTGAAAATTCCAAGAAAATTATTAAATAGAAGGCTGAATAGGAAAAGGAGTACGTCAAGGCTGTATATTGTCACCCTGCTTATTCAATTTATATGCAGAGTACAT
>SJYA01006837.1:0-19876 GCA_006410615.1 Neotragus moschatus
GCCCCCACTGCCATGCTCTTTGTGGAGCGCCTGTCCCTGAGCTCTCAGGGTGCTCACTGCTCGTGTTTATCTTACTCTGTAGCCATGTCCTAGAGGATTGGGAGCCCATGGGACTGCCTCGTTTGTTTTGATGTCCCCACAGCACTTGCCCCTGACACACGGTAGACTCTTAATAAGGTTAGTTGAACAAATGCAGTTGAGAAGATGAAGGTAAGGAACAACGCCAGGCAGACAGGACTGCATTGGAATTAACGGTCCTATTCAGAAGCGGCGGGGCCTGGGAGGGCTGGTGATGGGCTCAGGGGCGGAAGGTGCTCAGGGTTGGCGGGGAGGAGAGTGGGCCGAGAGGCAGAGGACCCGTGAGGCGTGTGAGGACGCAGCCAGGCCTGGAGAGAAGGGGTGGGGCCAGCAGGGCACCTGGAAAGACTGGGGAGGGCATGGGGGTGCGGTGCTCTGAGACGGAGCCCGGAGCGCGTGACCAGCCCCCGACAAGGCCCAGCCTACGCCAGCCAGGTCTCCTTCAGCTGTGAGCAGCAGAAATCCAAGTTAAACCAGCTTAAATGGAAGGAGGGATACATTGGTTCCCGTAAGTGAAAAGTCCATGGGGACAGCTGGTCTCAGGCATAACCTAGATCCCCAGCCTCAAATACTGTTCTCAAGAGTGTATATATATTCTGTGGCTCTCTCTCATTGGGGCCATTATCAGGCACACCCTCAGACTAGATGACCCTGGGCTGCATCAGACTTGTGTCCTACAAAAGGAGCTGCCTATGTCCAGGGGCTGACTCACTGACTGCAACTGTGCTGCTTAGCCACAGCTGAGCTAGTCCTGATTCAGGCAAGGCCACACGAAAGGAGAATGGGAAGACAGCCCTGGAGGGGAAATGGGTATGTGTTCCTGGAAGTGGAGAGTGTAAACTAGGCAAGCAGAGTCGGCAGGAGAGCACTCCAGGGGGTGCAGACCCTGGTCTAAGTCGCCCTCAGAAGCAGGGGGATTACATACGTGGTGCTGTATACGTGAGTCACCCTGTTCCATGTTTTTCAGCATCTCCACGACACGGTAAAGAGGAATCTCGACAGTGCCACATCCCCTCAAAATGGTGATCAGCAGAATGGCTACGGAGATTTCTTTCCTGGGCACAAGAAGACGCGCCGAGAGGCCTCTCTGGGAGCCGCCGTCTCTTCCAACGGCCTGCCCCCGGCTTCCCCGCTCGGCCAGCCCGACAAGCCTGGCCCTGAAGCCCTGCAGGCCACTGGGAAGCACGCACTGGGGCTGGACTCCATCAGTAAGAAGTGTCTGGCAGACTCGAGCCTCCACCTGAACGGAGGCAGCAACACTAGTGAGTCATTTCCCCTGAGCCTGAATAAAGAACTGAAACAGGAGCCCATGGATGACCTGCCTTGTGTGATCACAGGGGCCGGAGGCTCCATCTCTCAAGGCAACCTCATGCCTGACCTCAACCTCAATGAGCAGGAGTGGAAGGAGCTCATTGAGGAGCTGAACAGGTCAGTGCCTGATGAAGACATGAAGGATCTGTTCAATGAGGACTTTGAAGAGAAGAAGGACCCAGAGTCTTCTGGTTCTGCTACACAGACCCCCTTGGCACAGGACATTAATATTAAGACGGAATTCTCTCCAGCGGCCTTTGAACAGGAACAGTTAGGCTCTCCACAAGTGAGGGCTGGGTCTGCAGGACAGACCTTTATGGGGCCTTCATCTGGCCCTGTGACCACAGATTCACCCAGCCTCGGGGGCTCCCAGCCCCTCTTCCACACCGCTGGTCAGCCTGGGGTAGACAGCCCCAGCCCCAGCCTGATGCCGGCATCAGCCCAGGCCCAGAATGCACAGAGAGCCCTCTCCGGTGTGGTGCTGCCTAACCAGGGCCCAGGCGGAGGCTCAGAGCTGTCCTCTGCCCACCAACTCCAGCAGATCGCTGCCAAGCAGAAGCGTGAGCAGATGCTCCAGAACCCGCAGCAGGCTGCCCCAGCACCCGCTCCAGGCCAGATGTCCACGTGGCAGCAGACAGGCCCCGCCCACAGTCCCTTAAATGCCCCTTACCCCGTGGAAAAGCCAGCGAGCCCTCCTGGTTACAAGCCAGACTTCACCACTTCCAAACTGCTCATGATGCCCAGTGTCAACAAGAGCTCCCCTCGACCTGGAGGCCCCTACCTCCAGCCCAGCCATGTGAGCCTGCTGAGCCACCAGCCACCAAGTAACTTGAATCAGAACCCCGTGGCTAGCCAAGGCTCGGTGCTGGACTATGGCAACACCAAGCCCCTTTCTCACTACAAAGCAGACTGTGGACAAGGCGGCCCTGGGGCTGGCCAGAGCAAGCCGGCCCTGATGGCTTATCTTCCCCAGCAGCTGCCTCATCTTAGCAGTGAGCAGAGCTCCTTATTTCTGCTAAAACCAAAGCCAGGAAACATGCCCTTCCGATCACTGGTTGCACCGAGCCAGGTGAGCACGGGTCTTTGCTCCGATACTCTGCATTCACATCCACCCACCGAGTGGTCTTTCAGGTCCCAGATAGTTGGGGAACAAAGGGAGTAAGTGAGCAGCTACTTTTTGACTTCCAGCTCCCTTGGGAATGAAAATCGACCAAGCAAACCGGGATTGATTCTCAGTCGAATAGGATAGAACCCCTTGCGCTTGGTCTGGTGTCTCTCTCATGCCACACAACTTGAATCATTCGTGGCCGTGTTTTGAAGGTAAAGATCACCTTTAATGTCCTTAGAGGCTCTGCTTTTTTAAATAAACTTGCAGATATGTATGTTCAGAATGCCCTAAGTTTTAGTAAGCTTATAGCATTTAGGTGAAGGCTGCTTCCTAACAGGTCTCAATTCCATGGTCATTTACTTAAGGCTCTCAAGCCTGGCAGAGTCACTGGGTCTGAAGGGTGGAGGACGCTCGAGAACCGTTTTATCATGATCATTGTTGGCGTTTCTACTCACATTCACATTCTAAAGTGTCCCCCACCCCCGGAAGAGTAAACAAACAGCATTCCCAGCCTTCCTCAGAGCTAGAGCTGGCTTCTCTCCGCCGCAGTATGTCCTGGACTGCCCTCCACACCTTCTACATAGACGGATCCGCTGACACTTAGCTGACAGTAGTGTGACTTTATAACAGTTGTATGACCATTGTTTTGTCATGGTGTAGTGAGATATCTCCTTCCTTTCACTACTGTAAGTAAAAGGCTGCAGTGAATGTACCTTTGTGTATTTGTAACACACTAACATTTTAAACTCATATTTCCTGTACAGATATTGCTAGATAAATTAAAACTGTTTCCAGAAATAACATAAATAAACTCATCAGTGGCCACAGGACTGGAAAACTTCAGTTTTCATTCCAATCCCAAAGAAAAGCAATGCCAAAGAATGTTCAAACTACTGCACAATTGCACTCATCTCACACACTAGCAAAGTAACGCTCAAAATTCTCCAAGGCAGGCTTCAACAGTACCTGAACCAAGAACTTCCAGGTGTTCAAGCTGAATTTACAGAAAGCAGAGGAACCAGAGATCAAATTGCCAACATCTGTTGGATCATCAAAAAAGAGAGTTCCAGAAAAACTTCTGCTTTATTGACTTACGCCAAAGCCTTTGATTGCATGGATCACAACAAACTGTGGGAAATTCTTCAAGAGATGGGAGTACCAGACCACCTTATCTGCCTCCTGAGAAATCTTTATGCAGGTCAAGAAGCAACAGTTAGAACTGGACATGGAACAACAGAGTGGTTCCAAATAGGGAAAGGAGTACGTCAAGGTTGTATATTGTCACCCTGCTTATTTAACTTATATGCAGAGTACATCATGAGAAATACCAGGCTGGAGGAAGCACAAGCTGGAATCAAGATTGCCGGGAGAAATATCAATAGCCTCAGATATGCAGATGACATAGACTTTATGGTAGAAAGTGAAGAAGAACTAAAGAACCTCTTGATGAGAGTTAAAGAGTTGGCTTGAAACTCAACATTCAGAAAACTAAGATCATGGCATCTGGTCCCATCACTTCATGGCAAATAGATGAGAAAACAGTGGAAACAGTGACAGACTTTTTTTGGAGCTCCACAATCACTGCAGATGGTGATTGCAGCCATGAAAATAAAAGACACTTGCTCCTTGGAAGGAAAGCTATGACCAACCTAGACAGCATATTCAAAAGCATATTACTTTGCCAACAAAGGTCTGCCTAGTCAAAGCTGTGGTTTTTCCAGTAGTCACGTGTGGATGTGAGAGTTGGACTATAAAGAAAGCTGAGGGCCGAAGAATTGATGCTTTTGAACTGTGATGCTGGGGAAGACTCTTGAGAGTCCCTTGGACTGCAAGAGATCCAACCACTCCATCCTAAAAGAAATCAGTCCTCGATATTTGTTGGAAGAACTGATGCTGAAGCTGAAATACTTTGGCCACCTGATGTGAAGAACTGATTCATTGGAAAAGACCGTAGTGCTGGGAAGGATTGAAAGCAGGAGGAGAAGGGGATGACAGAGGATGAGATGGTTGGATAGCATCACTGACTCGATGGACATGAGTTTGAGCAAGCTTCTGGAGTTGGTGATGAACAGGGAAGCCTGGCATGCTGCAGTCCACGGGGTCACAAAGAGTTGGACACAACTGAGCTACTGAACTGAACATTTAAAAAATAGAAAAACTCTACACTAGTAATATCTGAGGAAATTGACATGTTTCAGATCGTAGTAAGGATGTATAAGTGGGCACAGTGCTNTCTGGAGTTGGTGATGAACAGGGAAGCCTGGCATGCTGCAGTCCACGGGGTCACAAAGAGTTGGACACAACTGAGCTACTGAACTGAACATTTAAAAAATAGAAAAACTCTACACTAGTAATATCTGAGGAAATTGACATGTTTCAGATCGTAGTAAGGATGTATAAGTGGGCACAGTGCTTTCAGAAAGTAATTTGACATTATATAGTTTTCATAAGCCATAAAAATGTTTGTAAACATTGGCACATTATACCCCTGCAAGAAATAATACAAAAAAAGAGAGGAAGAAGAATGTTCTGTACAAGATATTCATTGCCTGATTATTTCTAATAGCCAAAACCTGAAAGCAGTGTAAGCATCTCTCAGCAGCAGGATGTATGTGTAGTGTTCATCCTTCCACTCATTTCAGCCCCTGTATTGCCACATGGACAGGGGAGCCGTGGGCTACAGTCCATGGAACTGCGAGAGTTGGACACAACTCTGGCTAAACAGCAGCAGCACAGCTGACAGAAGCCAAGCAGTCTGTCCCGGGAGAAGGCTGTACATGGGTGGACAAACCATATGATTTCTGTTGGTTCAGGGGCAGCCCTGCCACCAGGGGCCCAAGGTTTGCCCACTCAGTGCAGCCCCTCCATCAACCAGTGTCCCTCAGAAACTTCTCTGGGAGCCTATCTGTGCCCTGGTGTTCCAGTAAGGGAGCATTTACAAGCTACAGTTGCTTTTGGAACTGGGTATGCAGGTATACAAGTTTAAGCCACTGGTGAATTGTAGGAAACAGAGCCAACACTCAGCCATGTACTGTTCATTGCCATGCCTGGGCACTCAGGTGTTAGTGCTTTGGGTCTCCAGCCCTGCCTTGCTGGGAGGGCTCTGGAGTCACGTGCCAAAAGAGCAGCGGCCTCAAAAGAGAACCTGGAGCCAGGCTCTCACTAAACAGAGCTCGTCCGCCCCGCTCGGGGCTTACGGTGCTCAGTGTGTCCCACCTGACCTGAGACCCCCTTGTCTCTGTCGACAGGACCAGAGCCCTCCCAGTGTCCCTGTGCCAACCCAGGCTGCCAGTGTGGGGACTCAGCCACCTGCTGTCTCCGTGGCCAGCACTCACAGTAGCACCTCCTATCTCAGTAACCAGCAGCAGGCGGCTATAATGAAGCAGCATCAATTGCTTTTGGACCAACAGAAACAGAGGGAGCAGCAACAGAAACATTTGCAGCAACAGCAGTTTTTGCAAAGGCAACAGCACCTTCTGGCAGAACAGGTAAAGAGAAAGGCGGGAGAAAACTCTACCCCCACCCCGTCCCGTGTTTGCCTGCCTCCCAGGTCGCTGCAGTGGCTGCAAGCTTCGGTATGTACGTATGTGGATTCATGGTTATTTGTATGTCTGGTTTTGGAGTACTCTGGGAAACAGGAGTGTGCTGTTTCTCAGACAGTGGTAGCCTCTGTCAGAGCAGCTTTATGTCACTTGGTGGGGATTAATGAAGGTGGAATCTCACTGTATTAGAACCATTTTTCCAACAGCCACCAGAGCACTGAGCTCACTGATCCGCCAGCTTTCTGTGAGATCCCGCTTTGTTGTAGAGTTTGCTGTAAGGCAGAACATGAAATAGGGAAATGAAGACATCCTTGAGGTCCTGGGATTTGAGGATGAGGACTGACAACCCCTCCTCATCCTGCAGCTTGTTTGCCCCCTTGGTCATCAAATTGTACTCCGCAGAGTCCAAGGTGACAGGAATTCTCGGGACTTTAAATTACATCTGTGAGACAGAAGAGAACGAGTTACCCAGAGGATGAAGTTGACTGAGGGTGACTTTAAAAGCCACATTACTGCCTCAGTTTCACCATGTATTAAATAACAGCTTTTGGGGGATATAATTCACATGACATACAATTCACCCATTTAAAGTATGCAATTCAGATGGTTTTCAGTTTAGTCAGAGTTACGCACCATCACCATAACCAGTTTTAGAACATTACCTAAAAGAAACCCTGTACCCATTAAAAGTTATTCGTTCATCTTCCTAAGCCTAGGCAACCACTGATCTGCTTTTTATCGCTGTAGATTTGCCCGTTTGGGACATTTCATATAAAGCATTCAGGATTCAGCCAGTCCATGTCGTGTATCAGAACTCCATTCCTTCCTGTGGCTCCTTAGATCTGACCCATCACTCTGTGTCATACTGTTTATTAAGAATCCCCCAAATGAGACTGTGAACATTATCTCCACAGGAGTCCCTCTGAGTAACAAACTTGGACAGTTCACTTTTCTCTGATCGCTTTGTTTTTGTTTTATGTGGGCCTTGTTTTCTGTTGATCTTGGCATTTGCTAGGAGAAGCAGCAGTTTCAGCGCCATCTGACCCGCCCACCACCCCAGTATCAAGACCCGACACAGAGCACCTTCCCACAGCAGGTTGGCCAGTTCACAGGTGAGGAGCGCTTGAGACGACGGTGTGGGGCAGGGGAAGGCAGGCACTGAGCAGACGTTCCCCTCACGCTGACTTGCTGCTGTCTGCTCAGCTCTGCATTGCAGCTGCCGAATGGACTCACATGCTCCTGTAGCTTCAGTCTGCGTAAGGAGCCTGGCTCTCTGGGTGACCTGTAGGCCAGCCAGAGAAGGAGGCCAGAAGCAGGCTGCTTTGGCTGTGTAGTCATTTAAGGCAAAATCATTTCTAGTTGACAGATATCTTATCCATAGGAAGTGGCTTTTGTAATTCTTAGGAAAGTTATTTGCTTCTACTGTTATGTGTCTCTTTAAAAAATGATCCTGCCCTATTTTCCAGATAAGGAAAAACTGAATGCGCTTGTGGCCTTTCGCTTCTTTCCTTCTTTCTGTCTGCTCATGTTGGTGTCAGCAGCAGACAGTTGATCTGGCGGGGGCAGGAAGTGTTCTGAGGTTTCAGCTGTCATGTCTCAGATACGTGAGAGAACCTGACCAGCATTGTGCAGGCTGCTGCTCTAGAAATACAGAGACAGTCCAGTTGATAGATGCAGGAAAGTCCAGGCCGTGCTTGCTTTCCTAGCTCTTGGACTGCCTTTAAAACCTGCGCTTTCCTCAGTTAGTGACTCTTGCTATAACATGTCCTGGTGAAGTTGCCCACAGCCGTGCTTCCAGAGGAGGCTGAGTGGGTTTTGTTATACTGACAGGACCAGCGGATTGAAGTCTGTGGGCAGCTCAGAAGCTGAGCCTTGGCCAGCTCTCCTGCCTTCATCCCATTCAATGTTGCTATGTGTTATCACTGGGAAAGAAGTGGGTTATTTCAGCATCTCTCTCTTTTTCAGCTCAGTTTTTAGCTAGGTGCTAATGGAAAGCAGAAGAGGAGAAACAGCGTGTACTCGGTGATGGCCAATTCCTGAACAGCCCCTCTCCTGCGCACACAGAAAAGTGTCTTTGTTAGTGCTGTTGTGTGTTTGTTAGTGCTGCCACCACGCGCCGCAGCAGGCGCTCGGTGCACGTCTTCTGATCGCCTCCCTTCCGCACCCTGCGGTACCACATCGTGTGGGCCCTCATCCGAGTGACCCTGTCAGTCCCCGGCCAGCGAGGCCTAAACCAGCCGCAGTCCAGTTACCCTGCGGCTCTACAGCCCTGTCCCTATATGGGGGCTGCAGCTCCTCTGAATCTGGCCAGGACCCTCTTTCTTTTATCCCAGACACTCTCCCCACATCCCAGCCAGAGTCTGCCCCTTCTTCTGTGCCTTTTCTTTTTCTTTTAATGCACCTGTCTTAATCTCCTTATTGCTCCAGACCGGCCTCCATTCCACCCTGTGGGGAACCTTTTGGCCCCCAGGGCTCTCTTCATTAAGGTTCCAGGGGTCGTGTGGTGTCTGGTGAGGTGTCAGAACACTGAGCTTGCCTTGCTTGCCCGCAGGGTGGCAGTTGCCGCGTGGGTCTTAGATGCGTCTCCGTGGTGGCGAGGAAGAGATGCTAGCCTGGCTGACAGCACTTTCTCTGCCTTCTAGGGTCCTCTTCGGCCATGCCTGGCGTGAACAGCTTGGGTCCATCTAACTCCAGCTGTCCCCGAGTGTTCCCTCAGGCTGGGAATCTGATGCCAATGGGCCCTGGACACACTTCGGTTTCTTCTCTCCCCTCAAACTCAGGCCAGCAGGACCGGGGTGTGGCTCAGTTCACTGGCTCCCAGAGCATGCCGCAGAGCAGCCTCTACGGCATGACTTCCGGCATAACCCAGATGGTTGCCCAGCCTCCACCACAGGCCACCAACGGACATGCCCACATTCCACGGCAGACCAGCGTGGGCCAGAACACCTCGGTTTCAGCTGCCTACGGACAGAACTCGCTGGGGAACTCTGGTCTCTCCCAGCAGCACAGTAAGGGCACCCTGAACTCGGGTTTAACTAAGCCACAGGTCCCGAGGGTATCAGCAGCCATGGGAGGCCAGAATTCCACATGGCAACAGCAGGGAATGCCAAGCCTGAGCGGCCAGCCCCCAGGAAACAGCCCCGTGAGCCCGTTCCCTGCAGCCTCCAGTTTCCACCTGCAGCAGGCCCGCCTGAAAATGCCCAGCCCGCAGTTCTCTCAGGCGGTGCCCAGCAGACCCATGGCCCCCATGAGCTCAGCAGCTGTGGCAGGGCCCATGCTGCCCACTGTGAACGCACAGCAGAGGACCAGTGCCCCTGCCCCTGCACCTCCCCAGGGAGCCCCACAGCAGGGCTTGTCAGGCCTGAGCCCGGCAGGGCCTGAGCTGGGGGCCTTCAGCCAGAACCCTGCCCCAGCCATGGGCGGCCGGCCAGGCCTGCACTGTGCCCAGGCCTACCCCGTGCGGACCGCAGGCCAGGAACTGCCCTTCGCCTACAGCGGGCAGCCGGGCAGTGGCGGGTTGGCCAGCATGGCTGGGGACGCCGACCTAATTGACTCCCTGCTGAAGAACAGGACTTCCGAGGAGTGGATGAGTGATCTGGACGACCTCCTTGGGCCTCAGTAGCCAGAGGATTTGTGGTGTTTCCAGTGTTCACACAGCCTGTGTTTTTGTTCTCAGATTCAAGAAGGAGTAACTACTTGGGACCAAAAGCCCACAGCCCATGGAGCCGGGCAGGCAGAGCTAGGGCCACGGAGCTGAGGCCTGGTCCTCCCTGGACCGTGGGGCCCACGGCTCCCAGCCAGCAGCTGGTATGTCGGGCTGGCCCGCCCCCCATCTGCTGGTGTCACTGTATGGCGCTGGCACAGCACGACAGGGTTCTACAGGTGGTTTTTTAATCCAGAAGACCAAAAAGCCAACAGTAAATCCCCACGATGCCAGGTTTATAAAAATCTGTGCTATCATTTTGATCTAATCCAAGATTTCTCCACTTGGCCCAGTGTTGGGACAGATTTTTGTTGAAATTTTATAGTGGAACTATTTGCAATTTGTAGCATAGAAAAGATTTTTTTAAAGGTTTTAAGATTTTAAAACAGATTAGGGTAGATGGTTAAAATCTATAAGTGGCATTGGAAACTTAGGGTTTCCTTTTGATTAAGAGCCCTCTTTACTCCTGCTCTTTGTCAGCTTTCAGGACAAAGAGAGGCTCACTGGAAAACTGCATGTGCCAAAAAGGAACGGGATGCCGTGAGAAGCAGAGCTAGTGGCAGACATGTGGTGGTTCCTGCAGCCCCGCGTTCTCCCAGAATGCTGTTCTTCCAGGTTGGCGTTTAGGAGGACCTGGGCGGAGGAGTCCCTTCCTCCCATGTTTTCAGAGCAGAACCCCAGGCTAAAGGCTGAAATACAGACTGGGGTTCCTGTGTCTCTTTTGTTGTGACTCCCCACCTTTTGCAGCTTCTCTGGAGACTTGTGTTTAATGTATGAGGAAGGCGATCATTGTTGCGTTGTGCACAGATGTCTTCTTTCACCCTATCTTCATTTCCCGTAACCATTCTTTCTGCCTCCCGTTCTTTATTTCTCCAGCCCAAGTGGAAAACCTCCTTATGGCACTAATTTACTAGATTGGAGAGGAAAAGAGTCATTAGAATGCCCCAGGGAACCTTAGCATTGTGAGGAGGCGGGTATCCCCTCCCCGGAAAGCAGAGGCTCATGGGGAGGAGGAAAGAGGACCCAGGCCAGAGGGAGGGGCCCCACTCCGTTCTGCTGCCGCTGCCACTGCCTCTTCAGACGACTTGCACTTTTTAGAGAGAATTGCTTTGTAACACTAACACATCCTTTCTAAAAATTCAGGTGGATTTCTCTTTTAAGGTCTATGACTGTTTAGGTCTTGACTAAGCTAAGAGTCCACATAGTCTTACCTGTGGGCTGTTTGTGGAAAGTGAAGACGGAGAGAGCACTTCAATATAGCAAAAGCAAAATGGTAGGGTGAAACTCTTTCAAATGGAATATTGGAGGGAAAATAGTACACCGAAAAGAGTGGCTTATATGCAGAATGATCTCTGGCAAAGTCACAACCCCATTTTTATTTCCCTGGAGTTTCAAAATGGATAATTCAAGGAGTATCATATGTAAAAAATTGAGCCAAGAAAAATGCTCACACAACCAGCTTGAGTGGCTTTGAGGGGATGAAGGGTTGTGCACACATTGGTTGTTACTTTGCACCAGCAGTGCCTTTCATGGGGGTGCTTGGACCCTCAGGTCTTCTCTAGAGCCATTTGCCGCCTTGAGTGGCGTTCGGGCCATTTCCCTTTTATCGCCCTCCCAGCCTTCCCTGGAGGCTGAATATAGCTCAGAGAAAGGGATGCATCATAAAGCCAGTGAAGACGCCACCCTCTGAGTGAGTTCCCCAATCTGAAGGGGAAGAGGGTGACTTCAGTGGGTTTTTTTTTTGTTTTTTTTTTTACCAAAAATAGCGGCTGGAGGCTGGTGGTGGGTCCCTGTTCCTCTCCCGGTCTCCCTCTGGCTGCTGCTCACCTCTGTCCTCGGCACTCACACCTCTGCCCCACCTCGTGGGGAGGGCTGCCCTTGCCTTAGTCCTGGGGCCACCTAGACAGACGGCAGGCTTCTCGCCTGCTGCAGTGTCAGAGCAATAAATGTGATGCTTGGGGTCCCCCCAGGGAGCTGCCAGTGGCTTTATTTATGAATCTGGTTTTTGGGTAGTCAGGGAAGGAGACAACTCCACTTCAGTGCAAATCCCCATCTTCCAGGAGCCATGACTCAAAAGAAAAGGGTGCTCGGACTTTTGTTATACACATTTGCTTTGTGTAAATAAATGTTTACAATTTTATATTAAAGATGGAATAAGCGTTAGAGCTTCTGACTGTATATTTTTTACTTTTATAGATTTAAAAACTATGATCCTTTATATATGTGTTTTGGGGGGCTATAAGTTTTATGACAAACAGTTGGTATTGTTAACTTTTTACTGTCATCAAAGTACATAAAAATTCTATTAATTCCCTTATTCTTTTACTTCCTTAACTCTGGTGTACACCAAAAAGAAGTCTTTCCTTTCCTATTTTATCACTATAAAATAATAAAAGTATTTTGCTAGTACGGAAACTGCCCATGTATTTTACTTCGCGTGGCCACGCCAGCGAGGCAGGAGGTGGGCCAGCGCACAGCTGCTGTGTTCAGTAGCTTTGTGATTGAGCTGCTTTCTTAACGGACATTGGTGGTGGGGGTGTTGGGTTTGGTTTCCCTCACAGTGACTTTTACGTTTGATAGATAGATAGAAATGATAGATAGGAAATTAGCACTGACTTTGCCTAGGGCCGCCGGCCTCTCCCCTCTGGCTCATCCACGTCCTATGTCTAATGTGAGGAAAGTTCGACCAGGTAAGTCAGGGACGCTTTAGGTCCTTGGCAGTTCAAATGTTTTACTTAAAACCCTTAGGTTTATTGTCAGCGCAGTTCTCTGGGTCTTGTTTCGTTTCCTTTTTTATTGTGAGAATGCGTGTGCTCTGGCACGCTCACCCCCTCACTCCTGTCGTTGTCGCATTGTCGAGGACATCAAATGGAGACATGCCAGGAGCCTGGGAAGCGCATCTTCTCAGGGACTTCTCACCCCCGGCACAGGCTGGAAGAGGGTCAGGCCTAGAGAAGCTGAAGCTCTCAGAAGAGCAGGAGAGAGCAGCCTGCAGGGAGGAAGCCTGTCACGTGATGGCATTAAGAGGTTTGATGACTCTGACGGAGCTCTGAATGTAGGGCACAGGGAAGGGGAGAACACCAGACTCATAAAGTCTTGGCTGAGAGTGTACAGAACGCGTGTGGGGGGCGGGGGTTCGCTCTCCTCAGTGGTCCAAGAATTCCGAAACAATAAAAGTGAGCGGTTGTGCTGGTCAGAGGCAGGCTGCGGTACAACGCTCTTTGTGGGGAGAGATTTTGAAAAAGGTAGTAAGCGCCTTTAAACTATTCATGTCATCTGTTCACCCCAGCAGTTCCAACTCNGGGGGTTCGCTCTCCTCAGTGGTCCAAGAATTCCGAAACAATAAAAGTGAGCGGTTGTGCTGGTCAGAGGCAGGCTGCGGTACAACGCTCTTTGTGGGGAGAGATTTTGAAAAAGGTAGTAAGCGCCTTTAAACTATTCATGTCATCTGTTCACCCCAGCAGTTCCAACTCTGAGAAGCCATCCTTGAAAAGAAATCCAGGTGCAGAAAAAGTTGGTAACGGTGATGCTCCTGATAGAAGTATTAGTAACCGCAGAAAACTAGGAGAATCGGACAGAGTTGTCAGAAGGGATTAGTTAAGCAAGT
Source organism: Neotragus moschatus (assembly GCA_006410615.1). Taxonomy (NCBI): domain Eukaryota; kingdom Metazoa; phylum Chordata; class Mammalia; order Artiodactyla; family Bovidae; genus Neotragus; species Neotragus moschatus. Next base: position 13,350 of record SJYA01006837.1, read on the forward strand.
TGCCGTACTCCCACTTGATGAGATATTATATATATATTTTTTGTGTGTTTGTTTTAATCAGAAGGTTTTTAAAATTTTTTGATTGGAGGATAATTGGTTTACACTGTTGGTTTCTGCTGTAAAATGGCGTGAATCAGCTACGCTGCTGCTGCTGCTGTTGGGTCACTAAGTTGTGTCCGACTCTTTGCAACCCCATGGACTGTAGCCTACCAGTCCATGGGGTTTTCCAAGCAGGAATACTGCAGTTGCATTTCCTTCTCCAGGGGATCTTTCCAGACCAGGGATGGAAGCCGTGTCTCCTGCTTGGCAGGCAGATTCTTAACCACTGCGCCACCTGGGAAGCCCCAAATCAGCCCCGCTGCTGCTGCTGCTTGGTCGCTTCAGTCGTGTCCGACTCTGCGACCCCAAAGACAGCAGCCCACCAGGCTCCCCCGCCCCTGGGCGTCTCCAGCCCCTAAATATACATCTATTCCTTCACTCTTGAGCCTCCCCACCCCCACCCCAAGTCATCGCAGAGTGCCAAGTTGACTTCCCTGTGCTGAACAGCTGCTCCCACTATTTGGGAAGGTTTTGAACATAGTAACTTTTAGTGCTGATTTTATCAAGCAAACAAAAACTGGCTAATAAAACCCTGAAAATTCCCTGCCCCCAGTCTGCTTTTTAGGTTACTGGGTAACTCCCAGAATCAAAGGAAATGTTGAACAAGCTAGCCCTCAGGAGTGCCAAGGGTCAGGCAGTTCTGGCCTCTGCTGCTCAGCCATCTTCCCATGTATGTTGAGAGTCACAAGGCAGGCTTATGCGGAGGCAGGCTCACTCAGCTGCTGGGAGCGTGTGCTGTGGCCTGGCCAGGCATCGTATCAGGAGCAGGGAGTGCAGCAGCAGCGAAGGAGAGCAGGGCCTTGTTGCGGGGACTTCTAGTAGCATGTGGAAGGGATGTCATAAACGGGTGACTGGTTTCAAACTGATGAAGTGTCAGGAAGGGACTGAAGCAGTGATAAGATCGTGCTGGGGCTGCTGGGAGGGCGGGGTTTGGGGGAGGCCTAAAAGACTTGAGATGTGGTGGGCCCTTGACAGAGACTAACGGGCCGGGTGCCGACGGCTCCCAGTGAGAGATCTGGGGAAGTGCACTTCATAGCCGCATGGAATGGGAGAGAAAGTTCCTCAAAGCTGCGGTGCTCCGGTGTTTCAGTCGTGTCCAACTCTGCAACCCCATGGACCGTGGTCCGCTAGGCTCCTCTGTCCTTGGGATTCTCCAGGCAAGAATCCTGGAGTGGGTTGCCATGCCCTCCTCCGGGGGATCTTCCCAACCCGGGGATCGAACCTATGTCTCTTATGTCTCCTGCACTGGCAGACGGGGTTCTTTACCTCCAGTGCCACCTGGGAAACCACTCCCCAGAGGAAGAGGGTGCGGTTAACAGGAAAGAAGGAGAGCGGAGAGAGCAAAATGAACAGATGCCTAAAAAGTGTTCAACTAAAAACTGCCTCTCTCCACGTGCCCCCAGCNAGACGGGGTTCTTTACCTCCAGTGCCACCTGGGAAACCACTCCCCAGAGGAAGAGGGTGCGGTTAACAGGAAAGAAGGAGAGCGGAGAGAGCAAAATGAACAGATGCCTAAAAAGTGTTCAACTAAAAACTGCCTCTCTCCACGTGCCCCCAGCGCTGCAGCATCCGGAGGCCTGTGCTACTCTGGGATCTTTGCCAGTCCAGCCAAGGAGATCCTGAAGTTACGACAGGGTGCTGTGGCATCCCTGGGGTTAGACTTCTGCCATCATTCGCGTGTTTATCAGTCAGCCTTGAGGCCAGTCAGCTGATGAGGGCATGGAAGTGGCAATGTAGATGTAAAGCTGTTAAAAGATGCAAAGTGATGGTTGCCTGTGAAGTTGCTCCAAGCCTGATCAACTAAAAGCTCCGGGCCCTCCAGGACTGACACAGGGATGGTGGGTGATGTTTTAGAAACAGATCTGCACGTGGGGTCAATATGCCCTACTGGACATTTCCCTTTTGGTCTTCAAGCTGATGGTGCATCTGCCGGTTTTCAGATAATTTGCCCTCTAAATGGTTGCAGTAAGCAGGGCTGCAGACCCTAGTTGGTACATGCAGACCATTTCATGAAACTTGGGGGGAAAAATAGCTTCGGACCCTCACTCAAAGTGGAATCCAGCAGGGGAAGGACAGGACACACGGATCCACCTTGGCATAAGTGTCCTGGAATGCGGACTCAGGCGACCCACGCGAGAAAAGGAGAGGCCATCTACTGCAGAAACAGACAACGGCAACCAAAGGCAGCCGCGCCGCGATGAGCTGGCGAGGGGGCTCTAGAGCCCTCTTCTGCCTGGTGGGGCTGGGCAGGGGAGTCCCTGCTGCAGGTGGCTCTGTGGGTGCTGGCCAACGGGCGCCTCACACGTGGGGGCTGTCAGGCCTGCACCGGCAGTCCAAGCAGAAGGCTCCGTTTGTATCTGGAAAGCAGAACTTTTCCAGGTTATGGAAAGAAACACTGGGATTCCGTATTAAACTGCGAAGAAGCTACCTCCACTTGATGCAGCTGCTCTGCCTTTGAACTTCCCACTGCTGACCACCTCCATCTCTCACCTTGAGTTTTAAGCCTCTAGACTGGTTGTATGCTTTCTTAGGCACTCACTCCTTTTGTGTGACACAGGGTGAAGCCCGACCACAGGCAGTCATCTTCAAAGTCAAGAGCTGCATATGTTACGGTCCTTCCTACTGTTACCATGGGAGTTAGAGACCAGGGGCTCCTTGCCCCCAGGTAAGAAAGTCCAAATCTGCTTTATTAGCCATAAAAGCAGAATGGCCCCTGTGGCATTTCTTCTTTAGGATCCTTGCTTGTGCACTAAAAGATGGCTTTTCTTAAACTCCGCTGCTGCCTCCCGTTCCTTCTGGTGAACCTGGCCAGCCTCTTCTGCTGGCTCCTCTCTCCATCCATCCATCGTTTTAGCCCCGCCCTGGTGTTAACAGGAATATTAGAACAAGAGAACACGACCGTCTGAGCCCAGTCCTGCTCCCACAGACGATGCAAGCCCCGCCGCCTCTCTAGGACTGAGGGGCTTCTGTCACCAAGTGCCGGGGATGCTGGCAGCTGCCGGCTCTCAGCTGTGTCTGTCTGGGAACTGCCTTCAGTGGAAGGGAGCTGCCTTCCTTGCCTGTGGCTCAGGGGTGGCCCACCTCGAAGCCTGGCCCCCACGGCGGTACAGAGGCCCCTGGAGTGGGCTGCCATGCCCTCCTCAGGGGATGCTCCTGACCCAGGGATGGAACCCACATCGCTTATGTTTCCTACACGGTCAGGCAGGGTCTTTAGTGCCACCTGGGAAACCCAAGATATGAAAGACCACTTACAGGAGGTATTTTAAATAGTCAAATTCACAGAATCAGAGCTGAATGGTGGTGCCAGGGGCTGGAGGAGGGGAAATGCTAATCAATGGGCGAAGTGTTTCAACGAAGCAAGGTGAAGAAACTCTAGAGGTCTCTATAACAACAAGAACACTGTATTATACACTTAAAATTTTAAGAGGGCATGTTAAGTCTTAATCAAAATAAAAATTTTAAAAGAACTATGGTGTCAGGGGATTATTCCTAGGGGCCATCACCAATGCACTGAAGAAAGACTGACAAGCTAAGGATGACTAAGCACCAACTTAAGAAATCAAAGGGCCTGTTTGGCAGGCTCTGAAAAGGGCGGACAGACTGAGGGGATCAGGCCAGGACTTGGGGGTTAAAAGTGCAGCTTGAACTTTCAGCCCACCAAATCTGCTACACAAAGGTTATTGTCATTGTTAGGAAGGAGAGGGACCCTGACACCGGGTGGGGGGAACATCTGATTGATGCCCTAGAAAGTCTTGGAAGTCCAGGTCCCCCTGCAACCTCGAGGCCCACAAACACAGCCTGCTCTTCCCCCTTAAGGGTTGGTACTTTCTCTTGCTTAAAAATCATGTGCAAGCCTCTTTCTACTTCCCCTCCTGGCCGCTGGACCAATGGTGAGGGTTATGTAATAACAACCTGGCTGGGGAAGCTGGGCCTGCCAAGAGAGGAAAGGGACAATATGCCAGAGGCACTTGGGGACCTTGCCAAGGTGGATGGGCAGGAGCTGTGTGTGTGGGACCAAAAAGAGTGGGAGGTGTGTGGGCAAGGTGGCGCTAACAGCAAACCAGCTTGGGAGGGCTTCATCCATGTAGGACTGCCCTGCTATAAAAAGATGGCTTGCATTGCGTGCTCCACTCCCAGGAACCATGGTAATAGGGCCCTCGCGTGGCTCTCAGGCCTTGAGAAAGCCACGGCCCGTGCTCAGGGAAGGAGAAATGCAGTGGCTGCGGCAACAGTCAGGAGAGAAGAGNATGTAGGACTGCCCTGCTATAAAAAGATGGCTTGCATTGCGTGCTCCACTCCCAGGAACCATGGTAATAGGGCCCTCGCGTGGCTCTCAGGCCTTGAGAAAGCCACGGCCCGTGCTCAGGGAAGGAGAAATGCAGTGGCTGCGGCAACAGTCAGGAGAGAAGAGGTCCACATCCTCCGAGAAAGGTGCGCTCGAGTGGACAGGCTGCATTTGGGATGGGCCTCAAAATCTACCAGTTAGTTATGTTCTGCAAAACGATCCAGAGGACATCCCATTTACCAAGAAGAGAGGAGCCAGGTGACCCTTACGAGAAGCTGGACGGCCATCCCTCCGAGGCTCCCTGATAGTAATGGCGTCATGGGGGTCCCAAAGCAATAGGGCCAGGTGGCAGCACGGACCTTCAGAAGCCAGATATGAACAGCTAGCGAGCGAGCAGCCAGGCTGGAGGACCCAACCCACAGAAAGCTAGGGAGCTGTTAATGGATCATGGTGTACCCAGGGACGATTAGCTAAGCAGCTGACGAGGGGCTGGCTTCCACTATACAAGCAGAAGGACCCAACAATGGGCCATTGATTGGGTGGCTGAGGGAAGCCGCCCCAAAAGTCACAAGACGTTGCCCAGTTTCCAGACAGGCATCCGTTACTGTGAATGACACAATGATTCTCCCTGTCCTTCCCAATGGGAGTTACAGCCATTTACTCAGAGAACCATACCCCAGGGGAGAAGACTGCCTAAAATTTTTTAGGTCACTTGGATACGAGGTCTGAGCTGACAGTGACATCTGGAGACGCCAGGCGTCTTCATGACTCCCTTGTTAGGTTAGGGGAGTAAGAGCGAGACAGGAAACAGAGTCCTAGCCCCAGCCTAACTCACAATGGAACCGCTGGGGCCTCAGACCCACCTCTCTGCTTCCCTGGCCCTGATGTTCAATCAGAGCGAACACACCTGATCATTACAGAACCCCTCCCATTGGTGAAAACTGCTTCTCCCAGCAAAAAGAGTACAAAAAGTAATGCTGCATTCTGGAGGGAAAAGTTGAGATTAGTACCCCCCCCAAAAGTCTTCTGGCTTCCCTGGTGGCTCAGCTGGTAAAGAATCTGCCTGCAATGCAGGAGACCCCAGCTCAATTCCTGGGTCAGGAAGATCCGTTGGAGAAGAGGTAGGCTACCCACTCCAGTATTCTTGGGCTTCCCTGGTGGCTCAGCTGGCAAAGAATCCACCCGCAATGCAGGAGTCCTGGGTTCTATCCCTGGGTTGGGGAGATCCCCTGGAGAAGGGAAAGGCTGACCACTCCAGTGTTCTGGCAAGAATTCCATGGAGTATGCAAGGGTNCCCTGGTGGCTCAGCTGGCAAAGAATCCACCCGCAATGCAGGAGTCCTGGGTTCTATCCCTGGGTTGGGGAGATCCCCTGGAGAAGGGAAAGGCTGACCACTCCAGTGTTCTGGCAAGAATTCCATGGAGTATGCAAGGGTACTGGTCCCCCTCACATATGCTCATTTGATCCAGCGGTCCCTGCAAACAGCAGATAGTCCCTGGCAGAAGACTTGGACTGCTCCGAACTCAGTCAAGTTGAGTTCAGACTTCAGCAGCAACGAACGTCAGCCGGCTCCTGCTAGGGCTTATGAGTAAACAGGCCGTTATGACCAGTGGTGGGCGCTCCCACCATCCCAGCAGCGTTGCCCTAACTCACCAAGGCTTGTTTAGCCCTGACACTGCTGAGTGGCCACCCTGCTAGTGACACGGACCGGTGCCAAGCCTGTGAGTCAACTCACCCCTCGAGGAGACCCAGCCGGCCGCTTAGTGGCATGTGGCCCCTTCCATGCTGGAAAGGGGCAGACGTTCACCTCGTCTTTTCTTCCCTTCCTCCCCCACCTTGCCCCCCCTCGCTTTTCATTTTTAAATCATTTCAGACCTACAAAAAGAGCTGTGAAAACAATACAAGGACCTGAAAACATTTTGCGAAGCTGTGGCAGACCCAAAAAACCACATATTGTATGGTTCCCTTTATACAAAATGTCCAGAAAACAGATCAGGAGTGGCCTGGAGCTGGGATCTTTACGGGGAGATAAATGAAAATGTTCTAAAATCAGATTATGATGCTTGCACAAATAGGTAAATTTAAATGGATGAATATTCTGGTATATATACCTCAATAAAGTTGTGTTTGTTTTTTTTTTTTT
>SJYA01006838.1:0-29292 GCA_006410615.1 Neotragus moschatus
AGATTCCGACAGAGGCCTGTCTTTCAGACAGGATAATGAAGGTGGATGTTCCCAGGTTCCGTCTGACTTTTTACAGAGCTTCTCACCTAATCACACAGCTTCCCCCTACGCCAGATTAGGAGTTTATAGATGAAAAGGTCAGCTGGGATGAGGGGCTTTTTAATCCATGCAATCAATGACAGCGACCTCTCCGAGTTTATTTCCAACTCAAAGATGGGCAATTACATGAAATTTATGCTTAGCGAAGAAAAGCAATTATAATGATTTTTGCATGCATTTGAAGAGTACTGATGCATTCCCCACAGGTGTGTGGAAGCTAATTAGCATTTCCGTTAATATCAGCTAATGTGATTACTGTCTGCTGAGCGCCTTCTCCGAGCCGGGCACTGTGCTTGGTGGTACAGATAGAAGCGACCTGGCGCCGGCGCGGCGGAGCTCAGGGTCTCATGGGAGAACCAGGTGCTCATGAAACAAAAGCAAAGATGATCACAAACTGTGATGAGCACGATGCAGGGGAAGGCTCGGCACCCTGAGAGAGCGGAAGGGACGGGCTGGGGCTGGACCAGAGCAGGGGCCCACGTGCACTGCTTCTGAGGAAAATACGGGCAGAAAAGCATCGCAGTGGAGAGACAGCCTCCCTGGGGCACTCTGTAGCCATTCAGGGCTTTGTGGCCGTGTTCACTTTCTAAGTCACGTGAGACTCTGCGACCCCACGGACTGTAGCACGCCGGGCTCCCCTGCCTTCACTATCTCCTGGAGTTTGCTCAANATACGGGCAGAAAAGCATCGCAGTGGAGAGACAGCCTCCCTGGGGCACTCTGTAGCCATTCAGGGCTTTGTGGCCGTGTTCACTTTCTAAGTCACGTGAGACTCTGCGACCCCACGGACTGTAGCACGCCGGGCTCCCCTGCCTTCACTATCTCCTGGAGTTTGCTCAAACTCATGTCCATTGAGTTGGTGATGCCATCCAACCATCTCAGCCTCTGTCGTCCCCTTCTTCTCCTTCCCTCAATCTCCCAGCATCAGGGTCTTTTCCAGTGACTTAGTTCTTCCCATGAGGTGACCAAAGTATTGGAGCTTCAGCATCAGTCCTTCCAATGATTATTCAGGGTTGATTTCCTTTAGGACTGACTGGTATGATCTCCTTGCAGTCAAGGGGACTCTCAAGAGTCTTCTGCAGCACCACGGTTTGAAAGCATTAATTCTTTGGCGCTCAGCCTTCTTCATGGTCCAGATCTCACATCTGTACATGACCACTGGAAGAGCCATAGCTTTGACTAGATGAGCCTTCGTCAGCAGAGTGGTGTCTCTGCTTTTTAATACGCCGTCCAGGTTGGTCATAGCTTTGCTTCCCAGCTTCTACTTTCCCCCCATCTGTTTGCCATGAAGTGATGGAACTGGATTGTAGGCTGCTGAGAAGACTCCTGACCTGATATTAAAAGCAGTGGGGAGGTGTGTTTGTGTGTGTGTGTGTGTGTGTGTGTGTGTGTGTGTGTGTGAGGCAGCTTCATTGGGCTGCAGTTCGTCTATTTAAAGCGTCCGGTGTCAGTGGCTCTCCAGATAATCTAGATGTGTGCAGCTGTCCCCACAGTCAACTTTAGGACATTTTCTTCATCTCAAAAAGAGGCCCCATACTCTGATGAAGTAGACATCAACCCGCTGTTCCCCACCCCCCACTGTAGCCCCTGGCAACCACCCACCTCTTTCCTGTCTCTGTGGATTTGTCTCTTCTGGGCGGTACATGCAGATGGAACCATACAAGGCGTGGTTTCCTCTGAGACTCGTTTTTCCACTGAGATTGTGTTTTCAGGGCTCATCCATGTTGTAGCATGACTCAGTTCTTCATCCCTTTTTATGGCTGAATGATACTCCCTCGTGAATAGATCACATTGTGTCCACTCTTTCATCTGTGGACACGTGGGTTGCTTCTGGCTTTAGACTCATGTGAATAGTGCTACTGGGAACTTGGGTGTGCACGTTTTCACGCGGATGTGTGTGTTCATTTCTCGTGGGTGTTTAGGAGTGGAACTGCTGGGTTGTATGCTAACTGTGTTCAGTCCCAGAGACAGCAGGCTTTTCTGCAGTGGAAGCATGGTTGTGCGTTCCCACCAGCAGTGTGTGAGGGCTCCAGCTCCTCCACATCCTGGTGGACACTTGTTGCGGAGTGTTTGATGTGCCTGCTCTGGAGGGCGTGCGAAGGTATTGTGCCCTTGGGTGCTGCTCAGCTCAGAGATGCCAGGATCGGCCAGGGCTCTGTGGCTAGTGCTGTAGTTCTCAAACTCGGAGGCTCATCAGTATCACACAGGGAAATTAAAACGCAGAAGACAGCGTGACTCCCCTGTCTGACTCAGCAGGCCCGGGGTGGCCGGTAGCTGCATTTCTAGTGAGTTCTCAAGTGGTGATGCTGCTGCTGCTCCAGACACCAGACTTGGAGAACCACGTTGCTAACCCTACCGAAGCCCTGGGTTCGGAACTCAAATCCATTTCATGCGCTTTCACTCATCAAAGGTCGTCCGCATAACACTTGCACCACCCTCCACGCAGCACAGAGCCTAAACTACAAGGTGTTTGCCGAGTTGTGGTCCAGGAATTTGGAGTCAGCTGTGGGCTTTCCCATGTGGCACTTATGGTAAAGAATCCACCTGCCAATGCAGGAGATGTAAGAGACACGGGTTCGATCCCTGTAGTGGAAAGATCCCCTGGAGGAGGACATGGCAACCCACTCCAGTATGCCTGCCTGGAGAATCCCATGGACAGAGGAGCCTGGTGGGCTACAGACCATGGAGTGCTCCCAAAGAGTCGTACACGACCGAAGTGACTTGAACCACGCACGCTTGGAGCAGAGCCTGTTAAGACCCCCCAACTGAGCATGCGCGAGTGTGCGCCCAGGGATGTTGACGTCAGAGGGCGGAAACCCCACCTTCAGGTGGCGCCTTGGCTTAGTTGCGCCTGCGCAGAACCATCCTGCCCGCCCCTTATCCCATCACCTACCCGACGCGCCCCACACGCCGCGCAGCTTTATCCCACAGTCTGTCAGCCCCTTGCCTTCGGGGCGGCTGGTCTGAGACCTTCCTGTCTCCCCCCCTCGGCCACCTTGCAAATACCCCGCCTCTCTGTGCTGCAGACCTAGAGTCTCCACGTTTTGACCTGCTCCCCGCGCGCGAGCACGCCAAACGTGGTTCAGAAACATGCCAAGAAAGGAGGCGAGACTGGGTGGAGTTGAGAAGCGAGTGGGAGGTAAGGGAAGAAAGGGAGAGACGGGGAAGGAGGTGGAGAAGGAGCCGCGGGGAGGGAATGCGGCAGGGAGACTCACCTGGGTTAAAACGCCAAGACCCGCCCCCAGCTGCTCAGAGCAGCTTCGCCAAAGTCAGCCAACACTGGAAGCAACCAGGATGCCCTCGGCCGATGCGGGGATACTCATGGTCTTTCCTGTCGGAGATTATTGCTCAGCACTGAAAAGAAATGAGCTGTCACGCCATGGACAGGCATGGAGGAGCCTTAAATGCGTACCCCTGAGCGAACGCAGTGGGACTGAAAGGCTCATGGATCGTGATGCCAAGTGTATAACGTTTTGGAAAGAGCAAAACTATGGCGACAGGTGAAGGTGAGTGGTGCCAGGGCTTGAGAGGCGGTAGGAGGAATAAGGGAGGACAGGGGATTTTCAGGGCAGTGAGATGACTTTGCCTGATAGTCATGCTGGACAGCTTTGTCAAAACCCACAGGTCGTAAGCTGCAAAGAATGAGCCATTGTGGGAACGGTAGGCCCAGTTCCTCTCAGTGCAGCAGTATTGGCCCCTTAGTCGTAACGTCCCACACTGGGAAGATGGAAGCAGCAGGACAACTTGAAGGCAGGGGATCTGGAGCACAGGGGCTGGGGGGGCAGTTCCTGATCTCGGGGGCCCCAGAGCAGCAGGAGGGAAAGAGGAGGCAGCCCAGTGTGGGGAGACTTGTGGGTGCAGCCTAGGGAAGTGAAGGCGTTTCACACTGCCAGCTTCCATTTCAGGTGGAGAAGGATGCAGTCATTGTCTTAAAATGGGGGGTGGGGTTTGAGATTGAAAACAGCCCTGGATCAGGGACACGGGAGCGGCTGAGAGGGCCCAGGGGAAGCCCTTGGCCGGCCAGGCTGGACACCTGAGCAGGCAGGAAATCTAACCTCGCACTACGCTGGAAAGTGGGTGTTTCTATCTGCACCTTAAAGACGCCTTCAGACGCTGTCCTTCTGCGTTCCCCTCCTCCCCCTGTGATGGGGACGCTGAAAGACCCCCCAGCTCGGAGGTGTGCTTGTTTGACATTTCAGGGAGGTCGTCATTTCCTTCTCTGTGTTTCCCCTAAATGGTCAGCACTCTTCTGGCACTCCATTTATCACGTGATGGTTTGTTTTCGTGACCGTTTCTACCCGTAGAGACCCTGAAGGCCAGGTCTGTACCTTCTTCACATTTTTCTACCAAGTGTCCGGCCTAGTGGAGTTGTTACTTAGCATTTTCTCGCGAATCCGAGTATTTGACTTTTGTTAATTAGGAGCGAACATTTCCCCACGTCCTCAACAACAGACACGTCCTTCATCAAGGTCAAGCTCACTCTGGTGTCGTGACCCAGACCCTTTCTGGAGGAACAGATCTGGGTGGTGCTCGTGGTTGATCCCGCCTGGTTCTCAAGTGCCCTCTGCTTGTTAACAATTTATGTCTGTTGAGGTGAACCCCGTAAAGCTGCCCACTTTATAATGAAGAGCTCGGTGGCCTCTAAGTCCGTTCATAGGCTTGTGCAGCCACTGGCTTTAATTCTGTACCTTTTTTGTGTCAGAAAGAGACCTGTACCCATCAGGAGTCACAGCCTCCGCCCCACGACAGACGCTCATACGCTCTCTGTCGCTGCGGATTTACCGATTCTGGACGTTTGGGTCGATCTGCCTCTTGGTTATTGTAAATGATGCTGTGGGGACATCCCTGGTGGTCCAGTAGTTAAGGCTTGACCTTCAGTGCAGGGGGTTATGGGTTCAGTCTCTGGTCGGGAAACTAAGATCCCACTTGCCTCGCAGCTCGAAAGCTGGAACAAAAAAGCAGTACTGTACAGATGAAGACTCTGAAAAATGCTGCCGCCAATGCCGTGAGCTTGGGTGCAGCTGCCCTGCTTCTGAAACGGCCACCGACCTGTGCCACCTCTCCACTCAGCCCAGCCTGTCCTTCCGTCCACCCCCCACCCCAAGACTCCCAGCCCAGCCACCGCCAAAGCCTTCCCCGGGCCTTCAGGAAAAGGAGACTGGGGCCACAGTGGCCCTGCCCCTCCACGAGACTGCTTCCAGACGCCTTCCCAGGAACTTCTATTTCCATACACAGACGCCCCTGAAGAAAGCACGGCGTTTATGTGAGGCGGGGAGGGAGTGAGAGGGACACGCTGGCCTGTCCTGGGCCTTTCACCCCGTAACGCACTTCCGTCTTCTGGGCGCTTGGTCTCGCTTCTCCGTGGTTCACACACCCAGATGCACGTCGTGATTCTTAGCTGTTTAATGAGCTCCTCTCCTGTTGATGGGCACCCGGGGGGTTTCCCATTTTTCACTCACTCAAGTAATTTTGTGACAAACACCATTTAAGTGCTTCCTCGTGGTAAAGGCGCCAGGATTGCTGCCTGCCGAGCTGATGCTGCGAGAGGTCTCGGCCACCGGAAACGGCCTTTCCAGTTTGAATGGACTCCACCAGTTGCCCCCACGATCCTTGTCCCAGCGCTCCGCTAAGACGACCTGTCTTGGTTCTTTCGCCAACATCTGAGTTCTTCGATGCGATGCTCCTGCAAACCCGGGGAAGAGAAGCATCACTGAATTCTTGTTTCCATCTGCATTTCCCTGGCTAGCGGGCTTCCCTGGTGGCTCAGAGGTTAAAGCATCTGCCTCCAATGTGGCAGACCCGGGTTCGATCCCTGGGTCAGGAAGATCCCCTGGAGAAGGCAATGGAAACCCACTCCAGTATTCTTGCCTGGAGAATCCCATGGACAGAGAGGCCTGGTGGGCTCCAGTCCATGGGGTCGCAAAGAGTCAGACACGACTGAGCGACTTCACTTCACCTTCACTTCCCTGGCTAGCAACCACACGGTTGCTTGTAGGTGGGACTAAGGCAGCAGTTCCCAACCAGGGGTGATGGAATGTCCATCAGCGTAGCCAAGTCTGGAGACTTTTCTGGTTGTCAGGCTGGGTGAGTGGGGCTTCTAGCCTCTAGAGCGTGGAGACCCGGGTTGCAGCTGACCATCCTGCAGTGCGCGGAACGCCCCACAACAAAGAAGCTCCATGGCGCAAAGTGGAGAAACCTGGAGAAGAGAAATACATGGTCTAAAACCACCTACCCCTGTAACTGAGGGCGCCCTGAAGTAGCGCATGTGGTTTTTATAGAAAACAGTGATGATGAGACATTTCTCAGCAGAACTTATCTCTGTACACGAGTTGTAAAAGCTGCCCTGTTTAATGACATCCACAAAGGCGGTGAGGACTTCTGTCCACGCGATTAGCAATGCGATGGCCCAAGTGCCACTCTGCATCTCCAGCCGCAGGCGATCAGAACCCGGTCAGTGGGACTTGCAGCCCGCAGCCCCTCACTGACCACAGTGCCCTCTGTCAGCTGCTGTCCCTCTCCATTCCCGCTGTGCTGGGCACATTTCCCACCTGAACAGTCCCAGGCATTCCTTCGCTTTGTGTGCCTTGCCTATATTTCAGAGGCAGGTATTTGAAAAGGCCTGTGAAATGATTCAGCATTTTCTGCTACATAATGAAAATTTATTCCCCTCCACTTTCCCAAATCATCTTAAGAGTAAGAATTAACTGTTTGGGAAATAAAATTTATGCATATTATTCCTGACCTCTGCCTCTCTTCAAATGGTAAAGGAAAATTCTGCACCAACCAGACAAAAAAAAACTTAAAAACAAATTACATTGCATGAAAACCCCCAGGATTAACGTCCACAGGCAGAATCTTGGAAAGGGCCCATCTCCCTTGATTTTCTGTAGTGAAATTCCTCGAGTAATCAAAAGAACAAACATGAATTGAGGAGGTGGACGTGGGGACTGGAGGCGTCCGCCCAGATGGAGCCCTGTGCGTCCGTTCATGGGGAACAGGCAAGGCTGCTCTCCATCTGTGGCGCTTACTCTCCAGCTGGGATTGAACTCGTCAGCACTGCTTTTAGAAATGGGGGGATGCTGAGAGTCCTGTGGGGAGCAGCCTCCCAGAGCTGGCTCTCATGGGTGGGTGCCCGCGCCGTCGCTGCTGATGCATTCTGTGCAGCTAACGAGCTTTTGGTGGCTCAGTTGTTAAGACATGTCCAGCTCTTTGTGACCTGGTGGACTGCAGCACACTTGGCCTCCCTGTCCTTCACCGTCTTCCAGAGCTTGCTCAAACTCATGTCCGTGGAGTCGGTGATGCCATCCAGCCATCCCATCCTCTGTCGCCCCCTTATCCTCCTGCCCTCAGTCTTTCCCAGCATCAGGGTCTATCCAGTGGGTCAGCTCTTCCCATCAGGTGGCCAAAGCGTTGGAGCTTCAGCTTCAGCCTGAGGAGTCTTTCATAATTTCTTGCACAGCCCATATCTGCTGATGCCATAAATACTTTAAGTATCCCGGGGCAGACTGAGTCACTGGTGCGACTTCTTCCCTCCCCTGTAGTTTATTGTGCATCCAGATCTTGGCCACAGCTCCATGGAGGGCAGAGTGTTTTCTCAGCTCTGGACACCGGGTTTGGCCGCATGTAATGCTTTGGCTCGTATGGGGCTAGCAGGCGAGATGCTGAGGCTTAGAGTGTGCCCATCCAGTGCAGTTGGGCTGCACACTGCATGCCTCTGGGATCCAGCTGATCCACAGATCAGCACAGAGCAGGCAAACTGGCCAAACAGCCAAACCTAGTGGAGATGAGCGAAACCCCCACCACCTGGCAGACATGGGAGGCAGAAGGAAGTGCTCGTCACTGTCCACAGAGAGCTCAGGGGCTTGGCTGTGGGCCCAGTCACCCAGTTGTGTCAGACTCTTTGCAACCCCATGGACTGTAGCCTGCCAGGCTCCTCTGTCCATGGAAATTCTCCAGGCAAGAATGCTGGAGTGGATTGCTATGCCTTCTTCCAGCGGATCTTCCCAACCTGGGTCTCTGGCATTGCAGACAGACTTTGTACCGTCTGAGCCACCAGGGAAGCACTTGGGGGCTTTGTTACACAGCATTATTGTGGCAATAGCTGACCGATACACTCCTATAGTCTTCGCAAGCTCAGGGTGCAAGATGAAATGTTTAACGAAAGGCCCCAGTGTTCAAGGGGCTTGAAGTTGAGTGCGGGAACAGACTTGCAAACTGACGCTGAGCTGACACAGGTGCCATTATAAATGCATGAGCCAGAGGAGTAGAGGCCTGGAGGCCGGGCAGGGGCTCTGCTGCTCGGAGGAGCTCATGTTACCAAGTCCAAGCTCCTGCTGCTCACCACATGACAGGCCAGTAAGTCATGACGTGAGTTGTCGGGACAAGGAACAGAGATGATATTCAGAAAATCAGCTGATTGAGAAGATGGTTGACTCGTGCCCCGGAGAACCGTCTTCCCCAAGTCGGAATTCAGGCCTCTTTTATGCCAGAAGGGGAGGGGCTGTGGTTGGTTGGTGCAAACTTCTCGGTATTGGAATCCTTTGTTCTTGTAAGCGGGCACGTTGGTCACGGCCCAGTGTTTCTGTAAACCTCCCAGGAGACAAGTTTTGTTGTCTACTCTGCCACTTACTGTGTGTTTAGTTGTTCAGTAACACCTGACTCTTACAGTCCAGGGAGTGCCGCCCGCCAGGCTCCTCTGTCCACGGGATTTCCAGGCACGAGTGCTGGAGTGGGGTGCCGTTGTCAACTCCGGGGGGTCTTCCCGACCCAGGGATTGAGCCCAGTCTCCTGCATCTCCTGCACTGGCAGGTGGGTTCTTCACACTAGTGCCCCCTGGGAGGCCCCTGCCAGCATTTACCTCTGTGTGGACGGAGAAGTGTTATGCCCGGAAAAGTCAGAGCGTTGAGAGTGGGCCCCCTGTGCGTTTCAGCCTGTAGACGGTTTTCTTTTTTCTGTTTATTTTTAATTGGAGGATAATTACTTTACAGTGTTGTGTTAGTTTCTGCCATACATCAGCATCAGTCAGCCACAGGTGTATATATGTGTCCCCTCCCTCCTGAATCTCCCTGCCGCCTTACAGGCAACATTCTTAACTGGTGGCAGAAGGTTAAAGCAAAAGAAAGAGAGCCGGCCTGGGGTCGGGTCAGGATGGGCACCCCTCTTAGGGAAGGCAACTCAAACTGAGATTGATCAGGCAGCCACAGGAGGGGGAGGAGCCAAGAGAAGAGATGTGCATTGTCCATGGGTCTGCTGGCATTCAGTCTGGCTGAAGTATGGGATGTTGGGCAGGCAGACTGCCTTGGGGCCAGAATTGGGGGCCTGCACCCCGCTACACCCCATTGCAACCAGGCCCAATAGCCGCTTCTAAAGTCCCCTGGAAAGAATCTGGTGTAAAAAGCTGAAAATGATGAGGAGAGAGACTTTGATACAGGGGAAGAAAAATTCAATGTGAAATCCAGGCCATAGTAAGTAACACAGCCCCCCCTAGAGAATGCTGGCACCTCCAGAGGAGACCTGACTTTCCAGCTGTACCTGATACGGACAGACTGATAATGTCATCCAGACTGACAGGCTCTGAAAGGCAGCAAAGAATTGGAGAAAAACACAAGGAGGATAAAAAGCTTAGAAGTGGGCTGAAATCTCCCAGCCAGAAAAAGTGAAAGAAATGTCAGTTGACGGAAGCGTAAGTTTCTACACAGGGAGAGCTGTCCCCTGCTCACCTTGCGTCATCTAGGACAACAGTGAGCATCTGAAGAGCTTGCAGGGCCAGGCACCAGACAGCCTGTGAAGGACCCAGTGGCCAGATAAGAGCGCCTTGCAGTTCACGGTATCCGGGGTGGTGCCTGGGGAGGTGTCCCGGGAAGAACCAGGGCAGCCCAGCAGGCGAGTGAACGCGCGTAGCAGGCTCGGGTTCGGACAGCAGGGCTTGGTGGGGACCAGGGCTTACAGCCCCGAAGGGCTGCTGCTGCCTGAGCCCCTTCCCTACCTGTTGGCAGGCAGATTTGAGGACCCACAATGCTGATGCTTCCGACTGGTTTCTGGAAGGGTCAGAAATCAAGATTTTACTGGGATGTCATCTAATGTGTAAAAGCTGTTAACTAATTCAAATTCAAAAAAAAAAAAAGCACTGCACGTGTCAAATTAAAACCCCAAATAGATTCAGTCCTGACTGCCAGCCAGTGGTCGAGAGCGTTCATTTAAATCCCAAGAGGAATGGAAGGACTCGCCACCAGGATGAGGTTTCACAAAGAGCCACATTCTACCTGAATCCAAAAGCCACCTTTGCATCTGGAGTCAGACTAGGAGAGGCTTTCTGAACCCCTGGCAAGAAGCACGCAAAAGTGGGCAGCGGAAAATACCAGCCACTTCAGAGTCGTCGTGTCGCGTCTGTGCCGGGTCAGAAGAGAAGCTAGAGATACAGCGCCTGTGTCCTCCTCCAGACACGGCTTCGTGGGATCTGGGGGATTGTTGGCTTTGGGTTTCGGGGCTTGAGAAATACCATGCAAAGGAATAAAAACCACATCGCATTAGTTATGAATTTACTTGAGGGTTTCCCTGTATTTTCTGAATATCAGCCTCTTGCACAGTATTATGTCATTGTAGGAACCATCGCAAGGCTTCCTAGGAAGCTCAGTGGTAAAGAGTCTGCCTGCCAATGCAGGAGACGTGGACTCAATCCCTGGGTCAGGAGGAGACCCCGGAGAAGGAAACGGCAACCCACTGCAGTATTCTTGCCTGCGAAACCCCATGGAGAGGGGAGCCTGGCAGGCTACAGTCCGTGGGATCGCAGGGTCTGACGCAGCTGAGCATGCACGCATACAGGAACCACTGCAGGTGTTTTAACCGTTTCACAGCTTTTTCTGGGTCAGAGAAGCAGGGCCACTATGAGTTTTTTGGATCCAGGGGTTTTCTGTAGACGCTGGTCCTTTACACACGTAGGAAGTGAAGGGTTGGAGGGTGGTTCTGAGAGATCGTAGAAAAGTCACTCAGCGGATCCCCTGGAGCACAGAGCAGTGGGCAGGGTGGGTCCTCGGGGGAGACAGAGGAAGGCAGGCACAGGCGGCGGTTTCAAGCATGGCGACCGGGACTCCATGGCGAGGACGATGGGACACCTGGATGGCCACTGCCCCTCTGGACCACGGCCAGGGGTCTGCAGGTGAAGAGGAGAGGATGCTGGCCACCCTGGGCGGACTCGGGGCAATGGGGACCACTGTCCCAGGGACCCTTGGCGTCTGCCCCCCCGCGTCTGCTCAGGGTGTTCCAGGAACAGCAGCTGCTGCTCGTCCCTCCCTCAAATCTCCTGTAAAGTCCTCTTCCCACCAGCTCTACCCAGAAGCTTGTAGGGCGGAACTCAGGCATGGAATTCTCAGGCTCAGCCAAGGTGATCAGGTAGTTCTGCATGCATGGAGTGGAGTTAAAGCCACTGCACGTGGCTCCGCATAACTCTGAAAGAATATTCAACACAAGTAATTATATAAACATCTATTTCATGAAATGTAGGGAGATAGACGGGGTTTTCCAAAACTATAGAAAAAGCTAGATTTGTTTAAAATTTAAAATAAAAGATTTATCTTGAAATCTACCCGAATTCCAGCTATCCATTACATCCTAGAAATGGGCGCATGGACAAACGTCGTCATTGTGAAGTCATGTCCAAGTCTGTGGCCCCGTGGGCTGCAGCACACCGGGCCCCACTGTCCTCCATTGTCTCCCAGGATTTGCTCAAACTCATGCCCAGTTAGTGGGTGACGCCATCCGACCATCTCTTCATCTGTCGCCCCCTTCTCCTTGTGCCCTCAATCTTTCCCAGCATCAGGGTGTTTTCCAATGAGTCGACTCTTCAAGTCAGGTGGCCAAAGGATTGGAGCTTCAGCATCAGTCCTTCCAAAGAATATCCAGGGTTGATTTCCCTTAAGATTGACTGGTTTAATCTCCTTGCAGTCCGAAGTTTGGACTCCTTACAGTCTACCCAAAAGTTGGGTAGATGTTTGATGTTCTTGCAGCTTCGATTTCAAAACTAACTGTTTTAGAAACAAGTGGTGTGTTTTATTGTAAGTGAAAAGATGAGAGGGGTGGTTTCAAGCGCCACCTGTCAGCATCTCTGCACAAACATGGAATTGGGGAGAGAGATGGGTAGACTCTTCGGAAGATGGGGGACAAGTCAGGCAGGGCCGTGGCTTCCTGCTATAACACTCGTTTTAAAATAGAAAGGAACCTCCGTGTGTCATTTTTGACACAGCGCTGGTAATTTACGACTGTCATAAAGAGCTGCCAAGTGTCATCTAGAGACAGATTCGAAGTCTCCCTATTTCTTTTTTATTCTCCTATTTAACTTGTATTTAAAATTCAGAGTTCATATGCTTCCCACCTTTGAACAGTGGTCTGAGCCGCGTATGCTCTGAGCCATGGCTCAGGATGACAGCCATGTAAAATTGCACAATTAAAAACCACTCAAAGCTTCACAGTGGTCAAGCCTCCTTGGTGGCCTGAGCCATTCTGCAAGTGACGGAGCAGATGGCGGACAGGCAGACACAGCCATTCGCGCTCCGGCCGCCAGTCGGGGGACCCGAGGGGCCGGTTCCTAGCTCGCCTCCCAGTCGGACGGCAGCCAGAGCGCGAGAAAAGCCTGGACGTGCGGGCATGGAGCAAGGGAGGTCCAGCGCCTGACAGCCTGGCTGGCAAAGGTCTTTTCGGTCAACGCCAGTCCACAAGACCTAGAGGGGGCCGTTTCTTCAAGCATGCAGAAACCAGCGCAAAGCTCCAAGCAACGCCAAGAATCAGGAAAACAGGACTCTTTCGAGAGAACAGAATAAATCTCCAGCATCTGACTGTGGACGTCCCCGGGCCGTGACGCCTGTCCCGGGGCACTCAGCAAGTGGGGGCCGGGAGGACAGAGGGAGGCCATTGCCTGAGTTGTGGGGGGGAGCTTTGGGTGTGGGGGGTCAAGTCAGTCCGGTTTCATACAGAACAGCATTTACTGCTTTGTGTAACCAAAAAGTCCAAGAGCAGTCCTCACCTTGGTCCAGGATTGATGTCAGGCCGAGCCCAGCTCTGTTGCTGATCAGATCTCTGCCGATCTTCTGAAGAAGACCATGTCATCGTCTCTGTGGATTAGAATTGTCTTTGCAAACGACAAGACATCTGAGCAGCAGAGCCAACAGCTCGGGAAAAGGCTGCAAGCACACTGAACGCAAAGGAAGGGCCCTGCCTTGCTCGCAGCCACATGAGTCAGATGCCGGCCCCAGAGCCAGAAGCTCCCCTGAGAGGGGAGGCTGGATGTGAGAAGCCGCTGTGGGGGCAAAGTGGAAGTCTCAGAGGAGAGAGGCTCGGTATAAAACTGCAGGCGAAAAGAACAGAAAAGCAGTACTAATACACGAAGAATGGCTTGCCTTATAACACAGTTAACTAGAAGGCAGAGCTCAGGAAGTAATTCCCTTAAGAAGGCAGGGACAGCCCAGCCGCAAAGATGAAACACCTGGGAATAAAGTATGCAGTTCATTATGGAGAGAACTTCAATACACTCCCGGGGGCTCAGAATCAGCCTAGGATAAGAGGGAACCTACATCACGTTCTTGCATCAGAACATCTGCAGAGGAGAGGCCCACACTTCCAAAATGACTTCCAAAATCAAAGCTGCCGTCACCCTATCACAACAGCAATAGATTGTGTGTGTGTGTCCGGTATCCTTGAGTGATGTCAAGTTGGTGTGGAAAGCCCGGTGGAAACAGGAACATCTGAAAAAGAGAAGAACAGCGCTACCAGACGCTAAAACGAGTCTTAAACCCGCTGCCTCTGGCACTGTAAGACCTACGCGTGAACAGACAGAAAAATCAGTGGAACAGAATAGAAAGCCCAGAAATAGAGACACACATTTATGAAGGCTTCGTTTGCGACAAAGTTGGTGTATCAGTAGTGTGAACACAACTGGGCAGTCAGTCCCACATCAACAAAAATAATAAATTAGAACAAAATTATTTTTAAAAGAAAGCCACAAACATACTCAAGGAAGAGGTCAGGTTATAAAATAATCTTGGATTTGGGGAGCTGTGTATCCACGATGCAAATTCAGAAACTGTAAGAGAGAAAAGCAGATTTGATCACATAATAGCAGTAATAGAAACTTCCACACGACAGCCTGCCCTAAGCAGACTCACGAGACATGACAAGCTGAGAAAAACGTGCCGTGCATAGCACAAAGGTTAAGTTCCCTCGTAAGACGCTAGTGACGAAAGTGTGTTAAGGATAGAAGGTTCAGAGATGAGGAAGTTTAGCATAAAGAAACCAGGCACTTTGGCCGTTTTGCCTGGAAATCTTAGATCCATCCGGCCATTACAAGCATTTCCTGGTTTCCGTGTTACCATGGCAAGCGCTGGCTAAGCGTACTGCCACTACGCAGTCAGGACCTCCTTCCCAGCAGCCGGTTCTCAACGGCAACGCATGCTCTCTGCCCGCCCCTGTATGCACACGTGGGTGTCTGCGTGTGTGCACGTGTGTAGACCTACGTACACACACACACACCTGGCTGGTTGTACATTAAACGTATGTCTGGAAACATTCACAGGGCGTGGGTTCCAGGACCCCAGGAGACACCAGAATCCACGGATATTCAAGCCCCTTGACTTGCAGTCACCCGACCCCTACCCCTGTATCCGTGCTCCAGCCTCCGCAGGTGCGGAGGGCAGACGGTACACGTGTGTGATGACAGATGAGATCAGGTGTGTCTTGAGAAAAGAGCTAGGTAGCCTGAGGCAGGCTGGAAGGAAGATTTTCACTCGGTCCTATTTTGTAGCTTGTGAGTTTTGAACCACATAAGTGTATTATATCTAGCGCTTTCCTAGAGGCTCAGAGGTAGGTAGAGAACCCACCTGCCAACGCAGGTGACGCGGGTTTGATAGATTCCCTGGAGAGGGAAATGGCCACCCACTTCAGCATTCTTGCCTGGGAAGTCCTATGGACAGAGGAGCCTGGCGGACCACAGTCCATAGGGTTGCAAAAGAGTCACAACTTAGAGACTGCTGCTGCTGGCTGCTGCTAATTCGCTTCAGTCGTGTCCGACTGTGCGACCCCATAGACTGCAGCCCATCAGGCTCCCCCGTCCCTGAGGTTCTCCAGGCAAGAACACTGGAGTGGGTTAACCTAGAGACCAAGCAACAGGAAATGTATTACCTATTCACAAAGCTGTTCATCAGCTTTAAACCTTATAAACTTTATATACGTAGGGTGGTGGTTTTTAAATCATTCATGATGATTTCCGTAAAAAAGGCCCTCGCTAAGCGGATGAGAATCCGTGAACTTCCTAGGAGTACACAGCAGTCAGTGGGACAACACCGGTTACAGTTCTTTCAAACATTGGTGTTGAGAGGCGTTGCCGGGAGGAATAGAGGAGCCCTCTCACTTTCTCGGGTCGTGCAACGGCCGGGTTTTGCTGAGGGGGGCTTCTGTCTGGGCCACATCCTTAGCAGCAGGCTGCTAACGAGGCCAGTGTTATGCAGTCAGTATCTGGGGGAGTTGTAAGAATACCGCTCGCCCCTCCAGCCATCCTTTAACTCCAAGACAGCGATCCGAGGGGTCGCCCCTTAAGAGGGCAGATGTGTCTCTAAATTGTGGATCATTACTGGCAGGAGAACGAGACTCCGGGTCTCACTGACCGTGGGTTAGTGTAGTCATGGTTTTAACGGGCTTTCTCTAATATGGCACCAGGCGTGCGTGCCAAGTCGCTTCAGTCGTGTCCAACTCCTTGCGACCCCTTGGACTGTGGCCCACCAGGCCCCCCTGTCCATGGGATTTCCCAAGCAAGAATACTGGAGTGGGCTGCCGTTTCCTTCTCCAGGGGATCTTCCCCACTCGGGGATCAAACTCATGTCTCTTAAGTCTCCTACATTGGCAGCCGGGTTCTTTACCACTAGCACCACTTCAGAAACCCACGTGGCACCCCTGGCCTGCTCTCACGGGGCACCAGCACCCACAGCAAGACGGCAAGAGGAGGCCCGGGCAGCTCCCGTGAGCTCCGGCCACCGTGTGTGCTTCTGCTGGCCTCTGACCCCTTTAGCGTGCTCAGTGCTTCCAGCAGGAATAAATGAAGCTTGTTGAAGGCACCTGAGTAGAGAGCTGAGTTGAGACAGCACCAGCCTGCAGAGCATAGACAGACCCGCCGAGCGTGGACAGAGCTGGGCTCCGGGTGAGACGTCTCTCTCCTCGCTCTCGTGCCCACCTGCACCTCCGAGCTCCACAGCCTGCTCTCTGCAGGTGGGGCTGCGATTCAGAGTCCAGATGTTAGATTGTGGGTGTGAGGAATAGCCCAGATACTGGGCTCACTGACCGTCCAGTCGACCTTCACTTCCTGGATTCAGCGTTTTGGAACTTGCCTCCTCGCTAAGATGCGTGGTGTGTATAAGACCCCCTTGCAGGGACCTCTAGGAGAGTCCAGGGCATGCGGGTGGACAGGCAGTGACTGCCCAGACCCCTTAGATGGATAAGAAGCGAGAGGCAGCAAGTGCCCACGGTTACCCAGGAGGGGCCGGGAGAGGTGGGATAGTAGCGGGCATTTGTGTACTTAGGCGCTCGGTCGTGTCTGACTCTGAGACCCCGTGGACTGCAGCCTGCCACGCCCCTCTGTCCGCGGGGTTTTCCAGGCAAGAGTACTGGAGTGGGTTGCCACTTCCTCTTCCAGGAGATCTTCCCGACCCAGGAGTCAAACCCTCGTCTCTGTGTCTCCTGCATTGACAGGCGAGTTCTTGACCACTAGCGCCACCTGGGAAGCCAGGCAGCAAATTACCCCTGAACCTCGAAACTTGAAGTACCACATGTTGATTATCCCGAATGGTTTCTAGGGCTCAGCAGCCTGGGAGGGACTGGGCTGGTGGTGCTGGCATGGGGGCAGGGCAGGGTGGGGTCTCAGCACAGTCAGGTTAGCCAGGGCTGAAGTTAAAGGCTTGACCGGACTGGAAGATGGGCTCCCACGTTCCCAGATGTGGCCATCAGCTGCCCACCAGGTGAGCCTCTGCAAAAGGCTGCTGGAGACACGGCAGCCGGCTCCCGGCAGCACGAGGGTTCGGAGAGGGCAGCTCAGGATGGGAACTGCAGTGTCTTCTGTAACCTGATCCAGACAGGACAAGCCACCGCTCCGGCCGTGTTCTCAGTCCCCCAGACCCGCCTGGTGGGGGATCTCCTGCTGCAGGTAGCATCTGAGCTCAAACCTTCCCGACTCCAGTGACCCATATTCTTTCTGTTACACGGGGTTGGTGTTCCCATATTGCAGGCGAGGTGGGCTCTTTGAGAAGGTGATGTCAAGAATTCCCATCTCCGTGTTCTGCGGGAGTTTTTAGTAGGTGCGATCGAGGTCCTCTTTGTTCGTTCACCTGCTGTCTCTCGCTGAGCGCAGCCCCGCCCCAGCTTCCTGCAGCCTTCGCAGTCACCTGGCGAGGGGTTCAGGCAGCAGGAAGCTCACCAGCATCTCAGCCCTGTTCTCCTCTCTCTCCAGCCCTTCTCCTCCACAAAGTCGCGGGAGATTTCCTTCCTCAGGAGTGACGTGAAGTTGGGGGTGTTGACGCTGCAGAGCGTGTACCGTCTGTCTTGTGTCTAGGGCTTAGTTCTTAGAACTTAAGATTCAGTGACTGGCCTTGGTGTCCCTGCCGACCCCCACCCTCGTGCGGAGGGCTGCACGGGAGGCCCTGTAGTTACGAGTGAGGATCTAACGGAGGAGGGAAAGGAACGTGGTCCTTTCGCCACAATCCCAGCCCGGAACTTGGACGATCTTCTTGCCTCCCTGCTAGAGACCGTCCTTACTTCACAGGTGAAGTCGTGGGGGCAGAGGCCCGTGAGACGGCTCGCCCGAGCCACAGGCAGTGGGGGCAGAAGCCCATGAGACGGCTCGCTCAAACTGCGGGCGGTGTGGCACCTGCGTCCAGAATCTGTGGTTTCCACTTTGTGTCCCTTAGCCGTTAGTTGAACAGATGAACAGATAGTTTTCATGGTTACGAGGCTTGTTCCTATAGCTTGGTGCTCAAATTATAACAGGGAATCCGACCAAGAGACAGAATGTTTGAAATCAGAGCTGTCATGTAAAATCTTATGGCGTGTGGGTGCCATGCGGGTGTTTATCAACACTAATACAGTCGCCTTCACCTTGAGCGCTGCTGAGTGTGATTCTTCTTCCTTTTCTGTGAATTCTTAAGCATGCTGCAGTTCTTCCGTCGTTTGGAGCAGCTGTGTTAGCACAAGCAGGCTGCATCCCGAGCGAGGCATCCATGCTAGTCCAGTGGGGGGCGTCGGGCGCTCACAGTGCACATTCTAGATGCCTGCTTCCTGCCCTCTAATCTCTTTGGGTCCAGTCTTCCCCACTCTACACGCCATCGACTGTTCTTCTCTGCTAAGTCCTGTTTCCCACGGGCCTGGGTAAGATACATTATGCAGACAAAACAGCATCCAGTAAACGCATGAAGGATGAACAAGCGAGTTAATCCGTCGCTTTTCTGGACCGAGAGGCCACAGAACAAGTGAAACACTTCAAGGAGAGGATTCTTATGGAAAAGTGTGACCCTACGGCGTTCATTCTTGCGTGTGAGAGAGAGAGACAGACAGACCTATCCACCACTAATGGTATTTTCTTTGCAGAGTCTGGGGAGACGCTATAACATGGTGAATAGAAAGGGTCTGAGATGAGAAGGTTACCGACTGTCAGCTCCCCGGAAGGCGACTCACCCACGGACCCAGCAGCGCTGGGTTTCTCACCCACAGCGGTTAAACCTGAGCCCAGTTCATCAGCGGACCGTGAGTCTCAGGTGAGGGGTCTAGCATTGATGTGTGTGATTTTGAGGTCTAGGCTTGTGTCCGTTTCCCGCAGCTTCTGTAACAAACCGTCACGTGCTGAGCAGCTCAAAGCAGCAGAGATGTCTGCTCTCGTGGTTGTGGAGGCCAGAAGTCCAAAATCCAGTGTCGGGAGGACGGCTCTCCCTCCCCAGGCTCCGGGGGGAGCCCGCTCTCTTCCTCCCCCAGCTCCCAGCGGCTGTCGCTGCTCCTGGCTGCAGCCACGTCACTGCAGTCCCTGCCTCCTGTCCCAGCGCCCTCTGTCCCTCGTAAGGACACTGGCCACTGGACTTGGGAAGATCGCGCTCGCAGCTTCCCAGGATTAGGACGTGGACATATCTTTGGAGGGGAGGGAGCACCATTCAGTTCACCACAAGTCTTCAGCGGTTTACGGTGGGTCTTTCAGTGGGGCGATCGTAGCAGGACCCGGCAGAGCTCTCAGAGTAACAGCTTAGATTGATGGACGCCCTGAGGAAGGAGCTGGATGGGGTTTTGAAGAAGACGCTCTGTTTCGTGAGCCCATGATCGGTCCAGCTGAGCAGTCTCACGTCCTGGACTGGGCCTGTGTGAGAACCTGTGACTCAGATAAGCTGATCTTGAAGAAGTTCCGGAAGCAAGTGGCATCAGAGGGAGTTGCTGTTGGGATCCAGCATCTGGTGGGGTTTCAGCCCACTTCTGGGGTGTCAGCACCACACTGCCACGAGGCAGGGCCTGGAATGGCCAAGCTGCTTCTTAGGGGCAAGAAAACAGACCCCAGTTGTCCTACCAGGGAGGAGCTCCCGGCTTCCACTGAGCCCTGGAGCAGAGCGAGGAAGCCCACTTCTCGGCGGACGGGAGCTGAGAGCCAGGGGCACAGCAGCCCCTCTTGTTGGAGAACCGCGGGGTGAGGCCAGGGCTCCTCCGTGGGCCCAGCGCCCTGAGGATGAGGCTGCCCCTCGGCCCACAGCTGCTCCTTGGGGAATAGGAAGGCGGGACAGTTGAGTGTTTGCCCAGAAGGTGGCATTGGGGGTGGCAGAGGCCGACCGGGCAAACGTAAGTCTCCCTGCCAGCTTTCCATCCAGCAGGGAGCGGTTGCCTCTTACGGAAAGCGAGACCCTGGCAGGAAGCAGAGAAGCTGTGCTTGCTTCCACACCTGAGCGGGGCCACACCTGAGAGGCCGCAGGGGTTGCGTGCTGACAGTTCATCTGAGGGGGCAAGAGTGGGGACCAGGGCACTAGACTCCCGGACGGAGGTGCTGTCCGAGGGCCGACCCGGGCTCGGCAGGTCAGCTAAGCACCTAACCCAAGGGCTGCTGTTTGAGGGCTGCTGGCAGGAGGCGTCTNGGTTGAGTGTTTGCCCAGAAGGTGGTATTGGGGGTGGCAGAGGCCAACCGGGCAAACGTAAGTCTCCTTGCCAGCCTTCCGTCCACCAGGGAGGGGTTGCCTCTTACGGAAAGCGAGACCCTGGCAGGAAGCAGAGAAGCTGCGCTTGCTTCCAGACCTGAGCGGGGCCACACCTGAGAGGCCGCAGGGGTTGTGTGCTGGCAGCTCATCTGAAGGGGCAAGAGTGGGGACCGGGGCACTAGACTCCCGGAAGAGGGTGCTGTCCGAGGGCCGACCGGGCTCGGCAGGTCAGCTAAGCACCTAACCCAAGGGCTGCTGTTTGAGGGCTGCTGGCAGGAGGCGTCTGGCGTTCGTCCTGCAGGTTGGGGTCTGCAGGAGAAATGGGCTTTATAGCACAAAACTGTCCCCACCTACATTCATCTCACCTGGGATTCTTTTCATTATTTGTGGTACACCCGGGGCAGGTGGGGCTCTACGCAGCCAGGCGGAGAAGGCACGAGCCCCAAGCCCTAAGTCTCTGGCAACGCCGACGTCTCCGGGGTGAGCCGCAGAGGAGGAGCTGGCGGAGGCACACAGACGGAGCGGCGGCGCGAAGGGGCCGCGGAGAGTGTCGCCGCATTGCTCGGGTTCCTGCCTCCGAGACACCCTAACACCTGAGAGAGCAGCCAGGGACCGGCAGGTTCGTCTCTTCATCTGAAGCAGCTGAGTTTCGCCTTAGATTCACACCCGGCGTTGCCAGCCTCGACAAGGGTTAATTTACCACGGCGGGGCTGTGTTCGCAGCAGTGAGGTTTTCCGGCAGAGGCAGCTGAAGGAGCAAGGCTGGGTCTCCAAGCCTCCGACCCTGTCTAGACGGGAAGACCAGGGATCCTGTCTGTGGGGGCTGGGTGGACTCTAACGTGAACTGTTCCGGACGCAGCACTCTCTGCTGAGCCCCGTGTTCCAGGCAGTGTTAGTCACCGTGGACAAGAAGTGGAGACAGTCCAGGTGGCAGACGAACGGATAAGCAGCGCGTGCTCTACAGGCTAAATATGTGGTATTTTATCGACAGTGTATTGCATTCATACATAGATGCCTATATAGNTGCAACCCTAGTGAGACAGTGAGCAGAGAGGACCTGAATGAGACATTTTCCAGGTGGAAATGGTCTAAATTAAGTTGGTAGAAGTTATGAAGAACATGGTCTACAATCCCAGTCAGGCTTTGGATTCCAAACTTAAGTGCTCTCCTCTAAGGGAAGATTCAAGGCACCAATATTTATGCCGATTAATATGAGAGTGCACCTTTTCAGTCTGGGGATCACAACTGAAGTGAAATCCTAGACTTGGCCTGAAACATCCCCTGTGGTGATTATTCAGGGCAACGGAAGTGACTTTGTAATAAAACACTTCCAGCTACTCTCTGAATCCCTTTACTGGAAGGTGGTGGATAACTTTATTCTCTATCCCTTTCAGGAGTCAAACAGATCTAGTTTTCTGAACTATCATTTTCATTTAGTAAAGTTCACATAAGGTATATATTTCAACAAGCAAAACTATAAATTCCTTTCCCCAGCAGCTGATTTGTGTGTATTGTATTTATATTAGCAGGTGGAATACACTAGGGATCCTGAGATTTCACTGGATCGGTGACAACATGATTTAACTAACTGGATAATCAAGTTATTATTCAAGGTATTACCTCTTTCTTTGTACTACAATTTTCTCATCTATAGAAGTGGTGGACTAGATAATATGTAACATACACTAACTACTTTCTATAGTAAATTGTGTTCTTCTGAACAGCAAGCTAAAGATAAGAATTTGCATCTCATGCATCTTTGTACCCTATAATAGCTTTTATAGCCATGAACGCGTAAAATCTCACATTGTTCTTGTTCAGTCGCTCAGTCGTGTCTGACCCTTTGCAAGCCCATGGACTGTAGCCCACCAGGCTCCTCTGTCCATGGGATTCTCCTGGCAAGAATACTGGAGTGGGTAGCCATTCCCTTCTCAAGGGGATCAGTACTTAAGGAGAATTCTTATTTATTTATTATTTAATTTTATTCTTTTATCTTTTAATGTAGCCACTTTGATAAATATTGATCAATAAACATCTATAAACAAATGATTATGTAAATAAGTAAAAGAATAAACTAAGGGTGACATCTAAATTCTTTTTCAGTATTAAATTTTACAGTTTTGTGGCTATGATTCATTACAGTCTTTTAGGCATAAAAATGCTTGCATATCTAATTGGACTAGAAGTTATATTCTCTGCTTCATGTCTACTGCTGCTGCTGCTGCTGCTATGTCGCTTCAGTGGTGTCCGACTCTGTGCAACCCCATGGACAGCAGCCCACCAGGCTCCCCCGTCCCTGGGATTCTCCAGGCAAGAACACTGGAGTGGGTTGCCATTTCCTTCTCCAATGCATGAAAGTGAAAAGTGAAAGTGAAGTCGCTCAGTCGTGTCTGACTCTTTGTGACCCCATGGACTGCAGCCCACCAGGCTCCTCCGCCCATGGGATTTTCCAGGCAAGAGTCCTGGAGTGGGGTGCCATTGGCTTCTCCGGCTTCATGTCTATTGATCCCATATCAGTAAGAGGTGACCTAGAGATGAGAAATAGGTTCTGGAATTGAACAGAACTGGCTCCAAACCTCAGCTCTGCCTCTGATCTACTTATGTGAACTTGGACAAGTTACTTTACTTTTCTAAACTTCAGTTTCTTCATGTAAAATCTGGAGAGTGTAATAGAATGGATTTTAGAACTGGTATTTTAAAGATTAAACAAAAACCCTTAGCACGGTTTCTGTTACAAGTATTCAGCAGACTTAATCTACTCTTAACCAATTTATAGGTTACTATTTTATGAGCTTCGGAGCCTGGCCACAGGTTCATCTACTTTGCTACTCCATTGCCCTAGTAAGATAAAACTCTTGAGTATTTCAGCAGGAGCAGACATTCAACATTACAAGGTTGAATAGAATAAAACAAATTTGATTCGGATGGCCTTTGAAACAGATCGACATCAGCTCAGCTATAGAAGTTAGAATTAACTACTGAGAAACCTGTATGCAGGTCAAGAAGCAACAGTAAGAACCTTACATGAAACAACTGACTGGTTCAAAGTTGAGAAAGGAGTATGACAAGGCTGTTCATTCTCACCCTGTTTATTTAACTTATATGCAGAGCGCATCTTGTGAAATGCCAGGCTGGATGAGTTACAAGCTGGAATCCAGATTACTAGAGAAATAACAACAACTTTAGATATGCAGATGATACTACTCTAATGGCAGAAAGAGAAGAACTAAAGAGCCTTTTGATGAGGGCGAAAGAGCAGAGTGAAAAATCAAGCTTAAAACTCAGTATTAAAAAAAAAAAATAAGATCTTGGCATCGGGTCCCATTACTTCATGGCAAATAGAAGGGGAAAAAGTGGAAGCAGTGACGGATTTCCTCTTCTTGGGCTCTAAAATCACTGTGGATGCTGACTGCGGCCATGAAATTAGAAGATCATTGCTTCTTGGCAGGAAAGCTATGACAAACCTAGACAGTGTATTAAAAAGCAAAGACATCACTTTGCTGACAAAAGTCCATATAGTCAAGGCTATGATCTTTCCAGTAGTCATGTACAGATGTGAGTTGGACCATAAAGAAGGCAGAGTGCCAAAGAATTGATGCTTTTGAACTCTGGCACTTTAGAAGAAACTTGAGAGTCCCTGCACAGCTAGGAGATCAAACTAGTCAATCCTAAAGGAAATCAACCTTGAATATTCATTGGAAGGAGTGATGCTAAAGCTGAAGTTCCAATACTTTAGCCACCTGATGCAAACAGCTGACTCACTGGAAAAGACCCTGATGTTGGGAAAGATTGAAAGCAGAAAGAGAAGAGGGCAATATAGGATGAGATGGTTGGATGGCATCGCTGATTCAATGGGCATGACCTTGGCCAAACTCCAGGAGATGGTGAGGGACCGGGAAGCCTGGCTTGCCACAGTCCATAGGCTTGCAAAGAGTTGGATATGACTTGGTGACTGAACACACTCTGAGATAACACACTTCTTAAGTGTTTGCTCTCACTTTACAGAGTACTTTCATTTGTATTATTATATTTATATTACTGTTATGTAATCAAGTTTAAAAAATTGAAGTGACTTGCCTGATTCTTAAACACTAAAATTTTTTAATTGCAAAGCTAGTTTTCACGACCATGGCTCTTTCTTGGAAATCCACAAACCAAACTGTACTGTGAAAAATGTCCCAAGGAAAGTAGTTCTGATCTATACACAGATGTTTTTGTCTATGATATAATACATTTCATTAACTTTTCAGTTTCTTGGTGCCTAATACCTTTTATTAGTGAATAAGAACACATATTCTTTTAGTCTCCCAACTAAAAAAACCAAAAACACTGATCAATCACAATAGGTAAAGCCTAACTTTGTTCCCTTTGCAAAGTTAGGCATTGGTGAACATTCATGATTCATTCATTTTTCATAGTATTTCTTTTCTTCTGCTATTATTAATGGTGTTTTCTTTTTCTTCTGCTATTATTAATGACAATTATAGTCTCATAACTATTAGAATTATTTCTTTTATTTGTTTAAATTGCACACATTTCAAATATACTGAAGTGTTCAGTTCAGTTCAGTTGCTCAGTCGTGTCCAACTCTTTGAAACCCCATGGACTGCAGCACCCCAGGCTTCCCTGTCCATTACCAACTCCTAGAGCTTGCTAAAACTCATGTCTATCAAGTTGGTGATGCCATCCGACCACCTCATCCTGTCATCCCCTTCTTCGCCTGCCTTCAGTCTTTCCCAACATCAGGGTCCTTTCTAAGGAGTCAGCTCTTTGCATCAGGTGGCCAATGTATTGGAGCTTCAGCTTCCGCATCAGTCCTTCCAATGATTTTTCAGGACTGATTTCCTTGAGACTGACTGGTTTGATCTCCTTGCAGTCTGAGGGAATCTCAAGTTCTCCAACACCACAGTTTTAAAACATCAATTCTTCTCCTTTCTTTATGGTTTTCATATGGTCTTCATCAGCTTTCTTTATGGTCCAACTCTCACATCCATGCATGATTACTGGAAAAACCAGTAATGGAAAAACCATAGCTTTGACCAGGTGGCCATTTGTCAGCAAAGTAATATTTTTAATATGCTGTCTAGGTTTGTCATAGCTTTTTTCCAAGGAGCAAGTATCTTTTAATTTCATGGCTGCAGTTACCATCTGCAGTGATTTTGGAGCCCAAGAAAAGAAAGTCTGTCACTGTTTCCACTGTTTCCCCACCTATTTGCCATGAAGTGATGGGACTGGATGTCATGATCTTTGTTTTTTGAATGTTGAATTTTAAGCCAAAATTTTCACTCTCCTCTTTCACTTTCATCAAGAGGCTCTTTAGTTCTTCTTCACTTTCTGCCATAAGGGTGGCATCATCTCATATCTGAGGTTATTGATATTTCAGCAGGCAATCTTGATTCCAGTTTGTGCTTCATTCAGCCAAGCATTTTGCAAGATATTCTCTGCATATAAGTTAAGTAATCAGGATGGCAATATAAAGCCTTGAAGTATTCCTGTCCCAATTTGGGACCAGTCTGTTGTTCCATGTTTGGTTCTGTTGCTTTTCCACCTGCATACAGATTTCTCAGGAGACAGGTAAGGTGGTCTGGTATTCCCATCTCTTTCAGAATTTTCCACAGTTTGTTGTGATCCACATAGTCAAAGGCTTTAACGTAGTCAATGAAGCAGATGTTTTTCTGGAATTGTCTCGCTTTTTCTATGATCCAACAGATGTTGGCAATTTGATCTCTGGTTCCTCTGCCTTTTGTAAATCCTTCTTGAACATCTGAAAGTTCTCAATTCATGTATTGTTGATTTTTCACGTATGTGAAGTTCTCAATTCACATACCTAGCTTAGAGAATTTTAAGCATTACTGATGTATAGAGTGTAACATTCTTGAACCCACCATCCAGCATATACATTAATATTGTTTCTTATGTGACTCATCATTTTTTAAAGAAATAAAATAAATCAGTCATTGTTGAAGTTAACAGTCTCCTTCTCATTCACATTTACAGTTTTCAGGGCAAATTTATGATCTGTAAACACTATTAAGTATCTTACTCTGTACATCCTTCTATAACTTGCTTTTTAAATTCATCAATATTTTCATGATTTGTCCATGATTTACAGATTCTTTTTCTTTAATTTTAAAAGATGTATAATGAATCAACCACAATTCACTTACTGATTTTCTGGTTGGTAGATCATCGTGATGTTTTATCAACATTTTTTTTTTTGCCATTAAAACAATGTGAATTCTTTATGCAATATTAGCCATTCTGTCAATATACTAATAGGAGTGTAGCTGCTGGACATACAGTATCTGTATCCTCACATTTAACTGACCTTTGCAATTTGCGTTTCATGCTATCAGTTACATTTTAACTTTGTCAGAGCTATCGTTTTCCTCTATAATCACCAACACCTAATTTTTTAGTTTTTGCCAATTTAATGTAAACAATTAACGATGTAATTTACTTTGTATTTCTCCAGGTGCTATGGAAATTTAGCTGCTTTTCATGTGTCCGTATGCTGTTTGGGTTTTCTAGCTGTTCACATTTTCAGTTTTGTTATTTGGGTTTTTTTTTCACCGATTCCTAGTTCTGTATATATTATCAGTATTGATCCTTGGTTGGCTTTGTGAGTAACAAATGTCTTTTACCGATTTACATGTTGGGTTTTGATTTATTCATAGTATACAACTGAACAGGAGTTCCAGTGTTTTAATGTAAACAACAGTCAGTGAAGAGTAGGTGCAGGAGAAGTTTCTGTTTATTTTAAGCACCAAGGAATTTGATGCAGGGAATTAATTGCTTGTTAAGTTCCTAGAATAAGTGTGTGTTTGTTTTGTTTTGTTTTCAAATATATGGGGTAGGGGGGGAGAGATTGGCTATTTTTGTTTCCTTTTTCTTCCCTTCTTTTGTCTTTTAGATTGTCACCAGAAAATGATATAGAGTGTTTCCAGTTGGTTGAAAATATCATTTGTGCCTTATGGAATCATCAACTTTAATGAATATTTTATGAGAGTTTGTAAGTAATGTGTGTCTATTTATTGTCTAGGAGGTTCTATAAAAACCCTTTATATCAAGCATATAAACTATGTGCTCTAGCCTTTCATATCTTTACCAATTTTTTGTCTATTTGATCAATCTATTTCCTAGAAGAGAACCTTTAGAATGTCCCACTGTGACTGTGAATTTGCTGATTTCTTCTAATACAGTGAGCCCTTCATATCCATGAGTTTCCTTGATTTCAATCAACCTCACATTGAAAACATTAAAAAAAATCCAGAAAGTATCAAAAAGAAAAAATTGAAAATGCTAAACACAGGCAGTTCTTTTTGTAGCATTTACACTGTTTTAGGCATTACAAGTAAACTAAAGATAACTTCAGGTGTATGTGTGGATGTGCACAGGTTATATGCAAATATTATACCATTTCATGTAAGAGATGTGGGTATCTGTGAATTTGGGTATCTTTGAGGGTCCTAGAATCAATCCCCCCAGAAACTGAGGGAAGGCTGTACTGGTGACATTTTTCCCTTCTGTATTTGAGATTATGCTGTGAAATGAATATAAATTTAGGCATTCAGAACTCCTGGAAAGTTCTATCCTTTAACTTTAAACTAATGAATTTCTTTTCTTGCCTTAAAGCCTGTTTTGTCTGATATTTTTACAGCCACATCAGTTTTCTTTAGTTTGAGGCTAACATGTAATTTTTCCATGACATTACCTCTACATTTTCTGTGTAATTTATTTTAGTTATATCTCATATAAACACGTACAGCTGTGTTTTCTCAAAATTTGTATTTTGAATAATTACATGTATACAAAAAATTTAAAGGAATAGAATAGGAAATATTACTGCTGCTGCTGCTGCTAAGTCACTTCAGTCGTGTCCGACTCTGTGTGACCCCATAGATGGCAGCCCACCAGGCTCCGCTGTCCCTGGGATTCTCCAGGCAAGAACACTGGAATGGGTTGCCATTTCCTTCTCCAATGCATGAAAGTGAAAAGTGAAAGTGAAGTCGCTNTGCTGCTGCTGCTGCTGCTAAGTCGCTTCAGTCGTGTCCGACTCTGTGTGACCCCATAGATGGCAGCCCACCAGGCTCCGCTGTCCCTGGGATTCTCCAGGCAAGAACACTGGAATGGGTTGCCATTTCCTTCTCCAATGCATGAAAGTGAAAAGTGAAAGTGAAGTCGCTCAGTCGTGTCCGACTCTTCGAAACTCCATGGACTGCAGCCTACCATGCAGGCTCCTCGATCCATGGGATTTTCCAGGCCAGAGTACTGGAGTAGGGTGCCACTGCCTTCTCCAGGAAATATTACTACCTTTACCTAAATTTATCAGTTGTTTTTATCACCTTTACATTTTATTTATAGGTTACACAATTGTAACATAAGTTGTAATTATATGCCACTTACTCTGAACTGAATGATTTATATATCACATATTACATTATATTTATAATATAATATATATATTACACATACATCTGCACATGAACTCATCAGTTCAGTTCAATTCAGTCGCTCAGTCATGTCCAACTCTTTGCGACCCCTTGGACTGCAGCATGGCAGGCCCTCCTGCCCATCACCAACTCCTGGAGCCTACTCAAACTCATGTCTATAGCATCGGTAATGCCATCCAACCATCTCATCCTTTGTCATCCCCTTCTCCTCCTGCCCTCAATCTTTCCCAGCATCAGGGTCTTTTCAAATGAGTCAGTTCTTTGCATCAGGTGGCCAAAGTAGTGATTTCAGCTTCAACATCAGTCCTTCCAATGAACATTCCAGACTGATTTCCTTTAGGATGGACTGGTTGGATTTTTCAGTCCAAGGGACTCTTAAGAGTCTTCTCCAACACCACAGTTCAAAAGCATCAATTCTTTGGCACTCAGCTTTCTTTATAGTCCAACTCTCACATACATACATGACCACTGGAAAAACCATAGCCTTGACTACAAGGACCTTTGTTGGCAAAGTAATGTCTCTGCTTTTTAATATGCTGTTGAGGTTGGTCATAAC